>JAQQZX010000012.1:27385133-27408267 GCA_030068355.1 Notoglanidium maculatum
GGTCCCCAGGTCAGAAATGCTCTTACAGCTTCTAACCTCACCCAGACTCAACTCGCCACCATTTGGTGAGTACAGATCAACCTCATCACCATGTTACATATACAGTATGTGTGTACACCTGTACACCTGCTCAGTGTGTGTGTGTGTGTGTGTAGACCAGGGAAGTCATGTGACCTACCAAATGGCTCCATTCCTCTAATCAGCACTGAGCTCATCGAACCGGAACCTGCACATAAGAGCAAGAACAATGGTATAAACACACATTCCTGAAATCTGCTTTCATGTCTTTAACTAATAACATAAATATATTTTTATACCTTGTTGAATTCTGGATTATGATTCTTTAGAAGTTATTGGTTAATTGTCTTTAACATCAGTTCGGACAGTGATGTGTCACATGTATAATTGAGGAGTTTACACTTTATGGTTTCTCCATACCATGACAATATGCTGTTCGTATCTCAGTGTCGTTTGAGGATAAACTGCGGGAGAACTTCCAGCGAGGCAGCATGGAGCTGGAGAAGCGGCGACAGGCCCTGCAGGAGGAGCAGCGGCGCGAGGAGGAGAGAAGGAGAGAGGAGGAGCGACGCGAGGAGGAGAGGAGGAGGCTGAGAGAGAGGGAGGAGCAGGAGCGGAGAGAGAGAGAGGCTCTGCGCAGGCAGAAAGAGGAGGAGCAACGCATGGAGAGGCAGAGAGAGATGGAGAGACGGAGGGAGGAGGAGAGGCTGAAAGAGCTGGAGAGACAGGAGGTGCGTTCCACATAAACACAAACATCTAAACTTAAAGGAAGAGAGGCCATGCCTCTTTCACTGAGACAGACAGGTACTGAAGCCACGCCTCTTTCAATGAGACTGACATTTACAGTGGCCACACCTCCTTCACAGGGACAGGCACAGGTGCACACTCTAGGTTTACTGTGTATCTGTAAATCCAGGTGTAAATGTGCTCTTCTTCTCTTTCAGGTGGCAGAGCAGCAGAGGCGGATGGAGTGGGAGAGGACTAAGCGGGCAGAGCTGCAGGCTCAGAGTGAAAAAGAGAAGAGAGATATTGAGAGACTGACGGCCAGGAAGAGGAGTCTGGAGCTGGAGCTGGAGGCTGTGGTCAGACTTGCACTCTAAATAACATTATACACAATACACAAAAGCAAAGTACCAAACAATGTCTAGTCCTCCGGTCAGATGTGATCCAAAGCATAAAGTAATACAAACCAGTGGAGAAATTTTGCACTCCCCACGCCACAGTTACACCTTCACATTTACGCCATGTTTAAAATCTGCTACTCACATCTGTCTGCCTCATACTGTTTAAAGGTGAGCGGCTCTTTAATAAAGCCTCAGTGTCACAGTGACAGTGATTAAAGCGATACGGTAAAATGACTTGGATTTGACTGAGAGATTTCCCTCAGCCAGAGACAGATAAAGACATTTATTTGGATTAATTTACATATTCAAATCAATATTCAAAGCATTTTGATACACACAAAGTAGCACATCAGCATGGAAATAGCTGGTGTTGAATTAACACCTCTGATGAATTTTCAGGGCAGCAAGCACAAGCAAATCTCGGACTGTCTCCGTGACGCCCAGAGCAAGAGGCGGGTCCAGAGGGCGGAGCTAGAGCTCATCAATCAGAAGAGAGACGGACGCATCGCTGACATCAACTCTCTACAGCTGCAGTTTGAGGTTCACAATGATGCATTTGAAATGTCTAAGGCATATACGAATGATTTAAAAATCTGTCGTTGACATGGATGATTTGTTGCTCTTTCAACTAAGGCAAAAAATATTGTATATTTAATGATAAATGTAATTGGATTGGCTGAACACAACATTACTAATGAACAGCCTTATGAGAGAATTATTATCAGTTGTCACATGTGCTACGATCTGCAAGTTAGAGGTTTAAATACAGATGTTTTGGGGTGGTTTGTCATTGTGCAGCATGATACTATACTAATGTGAGGGGGTTTTTTTTGTTTTATTTTCTCAGGATGTTCAGAGACAGCTGAACAGCCTGGCTCCAGAGAAACAGAGACTAGTGGAAAAACTAAGAGACCTCACGCAGACCAACACTATCAGTGAGAACACATACAGTTTGTTTTTTATGTGGATCTATCTATGGATGCTTCAAGAGATGGATGGATAAGATATGAATGCATGCAAGGACGAGTGGATAAATGGAGGGACTGATGAATGCATGAATTGAGAAGTAGATGTATGTGGATGCATGGATAAATATACAAATGCACTGAGGAATAGATGGATGAGAAAGGAATCCATGGGAAAATGGATGGATATGTTGATAGATGAGAAGATAAATGGATGGTGGAGAAATGGTACATGGATGATACTCGCCTGAAGATTTTATAGAGTCAGGGTATACAGAGATGGATGGGAAATAGATGCCTGGGTGAGTGGATGAATGCACTGGTAGAGGAATGCCAGGACTGAAGGATCTAGTGATGGAAACCGAAATGCACAGATGCAGGGTTGCAGCCTTGGGTAGATATATGCATGGAATAATTCATGGCTAGAAGTCGGATGCGTCAACGGCATGGAAGAATGAGAAGAAGGATGTAGGAATATACATTTGTCTAGTTTCTACATTTTAGTTCATTTTAGACCAACACCAATTCTCCAACATTTCTCTCCACCCTTTCTCAGCTACAGGAATGAATGATGTGAAGAGGAATAAGAGTGAGAAGGATCTGAGCTGCAGGAAGCTGAAGGAGCAACTGGACGCTCTGGAGAGGGAGACCACGGCCAAGCTGTCTGAGGTGGAGCGCTACAACCGGGACATGAAGGTCAGACTACGGGAGCTACTAATTAGTCTCACAATGACAGCAAGAAACTGGCACTTTTTAAAACACTGTAAAGGTGATGAGCTGCTTAATAGAGCATAGTGCAAGTGATTAAAGTGATAGAGTGCCGTGATTTGGATTGGACTGAGAGATTTCCCACTGCCAAAGATCGAGAGATAACTAAAGCACTTCATTTGCATGCTACGATGTTAACATGACTACAAAAGAAACACACAGACGCTAACACCACATTCAAGTATCCATAAACACGTCTGACTGCACACAGTAACGGATTCCTGATTTAGACTCAGTGATGATAAAAGAATCTAATGGTTACTTCTCCAGTCTCTTCTGTCTTTCCTGCATATCTTTCCTTTCTTGCTTACTCTTTCACGCTCTAATCATCCTTCTGGTCCTCCCTGAAGTTAGTGGAGATGGATGACTGTATGCTACAGGGACTTCTCTCTTTGCTGGGCTGTCTAACCAATCTCTTCCTTCTAATCAAGGTTCCCTGCTCTCTTTTTTTCCTTATTTCATGGCTCACACTCATCCCAGAGCATCCCTCCATCTTGTCTTTGTTGCATTGCCAAGTTTTGTTGGTGGAACTTTGATTTTTAACCACTATTTAATCACCCCTCATAAGCTGTGGGTGAAATCTGGCACTGATTGTTTTCAAACTAGCAGGTGTGCTCCTTTTTTGTGATTAAAGTCGGATACAGTAGAACTGTTTGTACGTCTACTAGTCTTAGGGAAAATAAAGAAACAGTTGCCAACTTTCACCCATGGCATTATCCAAAGTTCACTTTCAGCACGTCAGTAGACCCGAACAGGCCAAGCTGTCGAAACGCAAAGGAGATGAAGATGACAGTCTGTCTCTTTTTTCTCTCTTCCTCTGTACACTAAAAACAGATTGACGTAATTAATTCTGCTGCTGCTGATAAAAACATACTGAAGTTGTATAAACTGAAGGTCACTTTGCCAAGCACAATTTCTTGCAGATCTTGCAGTTTCATTTCCAAGACTAAATTACTTCAGCTGAATTTGAGGTTTTATTTATGCAAGACAATTAAACTGGAAGCAGAGCCTCATTTGCATGAAGCACAAAATTAGAGTGATGCTAAACAAATACTGTAATCCTTGAGGTTTCTTATGAGTGAGAGGTGATTGCTTGTGGATATCAGCCAACTGGATCCAGAGAAGGCAACAATGCCAATGAAACAATCCACAGAGTGGAAAACCTTTTTAATCACAAAACCCCTGGTGTCAATCAGTGAACAAGGCAGCATTTTATTGTCATATTTGCACCAAGTAGCAGTAAGAAATCACCAGTACATTCATTTATTTTACCGACCAAAGAGATCGGTTCCGCCTACTTGTTTTCTATTGGCTCAGAAGACCAAGGATTATAAATTAACAGGTCAAAGTTCACCTAAAGTCAGGACAAAGTGAAAGTAATTGCTACCAGAAGCAAATGCATTTATTTTATGTCCTTACCTGTTCTGTGAATTTTATTCATGTTTGGTTTGATCCTTGCTCTATTTCAAAAAGCAGAAAAGCGCAGTAGTCGGGTGTCCCGGTAATTAAAAATGCCATCGCTAAACTGTCTATGCTTGTTTGTGGTGAGTTTTTATGGCAGCTCTGTGTGTTTGAGTTTATTGGCCTGTCACACATTGTCTAATCCAATTCATAACCTCATTAATAGACTCTTCATTATTTCAGTTTGTATCATCACGATGTATAGGAAATACAATCACAATATGTTCGTAAATACAACAGAGGTACAGAGGTTGAATGACCATTGGATTATAGCGAGACATAGGACACTGGGAATACAGGTGCTCCAGGAACAAAGCATCCTGGGAACATAGGGCTTTAGGTATATGTGAGTCTGGGAGCTTAGGATTCTGGGAATGTAGGGCTCTGGGCACACACCGCCTGGGAAAAATAGGGACTGGGAGTATAGGCCCCTGGGAGCAATGTATATATGAAAATAGTGTACTGGGAATGTATGGCTTTGAGAACATGGTGTACAAGAAACGTAATGCTCTTGGGACATAGGATACTATGTGAATGTAGGGCTCTGAGGACACAGTGTATGAGGAATGTAGGGCTCTGGGAATATAGGGTACTGGGAATGTAAGGTACTGCGAAAGTAGTATGGATGTAAAAGTCTGAAAGTCTAGTACCTTGGGAATAAGTGATCTGAAAGTGTAGGACCCTGTGTACATAGAGCTTCAGGAACAGAGGACCATGGGAACGTAGGGCACTAAGAGTAAATGATCATGAAATCCTGAAGCTTTATGAAAATAGAGACTGGGAGCATAGGACCCTGGATACATAGAGTACTGGGAACACAGGATATTGGGAACATAGTACCCTGAAAACATAGGACAATGGGAACACAATACTGGGTGTATATAAATATCGATGTTATTAAAGCTCATTATAGTGTAAGAAATGTTAGGCGGAGTTAGGAGGATCTGACTGGTGTTGAGAGGCAGTTTAGAATTTTTGCTACAGCCCAGATCCAGCCAGCATTTAGGACGTGTTCTTGGGAACGTGCAGGAGCTGAGAGAGAGGCAGCAGCAGCAGCAGGCCGTGCTGGAGCAGCTCAACCGCGTGAAGTTGGAGAAAGTGAAGGAGCTGCAGAGACGGAGGCAGGAAGAAGAGGAGAAAAAAAGGCGAGAGGAAGAATTAGCCAGGTGATCAAAGATTACACACATACTTACGTGAGCAGCATTACCTTGTGTCATAATTGTTCATCTGTTCACACACACACACACACACACACACACACACACACACACAACTTCCTAACATATCATTTTTTGATCTTTTGGGAATACACAGTATGTTTCACAATATTTCCTTTTAATAAACTGCCTGTAAAAATGCAAAAAAGATGACCTGTGTGCGTGTATGTGTGTGTGTGTGTGTGTGTGTGAGCTCAGACAGGACAAGCTGGAGCAGGAGCGGCTGCAGAAGGAGGAGGCCGAGCGCCAGAGGAGGCTTGCTCAGGAGAGAGAGGCCAAACTCAGGGAGGAACAGCAACTCCAGGCCCAGGCCCGACTCCGTGAGGCCCAGGAGAAGGCCGCGCAGCAGGAGAGGGAGGAGAGGGAGAAGGAGAAGAGGAGGAGAGCTGAGGAGAGGGAGAGGGAGGAGAAAAAAAGAGCAGAAGAGAAAGACAGAGAGGAGAGAAGGAGAACAGAAGAGAAAGAGAGGGAGGAGAGAAGGAGAGCGGAAGAGAAAGAGAGGGAGGAGAGAAGGAAAGCAGAGGAGAAAGTCAGCAAGGAGAAGGGGGATAACGGAGTTAAAGAACGAGGGATGAACCCTGTGAACAGCGCAACTGCTGATCTTCAGTCGCAGCTCTCTGCACTGTTTAACAGTACAGCAAACACAATAGGTGAGTGTGTGTCTGTGTGTACATAGGGTGATACACTGTTTGTGTGTACTGTTTATAGTCCATCCTAATTCTGTGTTTGACAGGTACAGGTGTACAACCAACTGGTTTTGATGTTCAGGGCAAGAAGAGCACGCTGAGCACCTACAGAGCGCTTTATCCCTTCACCGCCCGCAACTCTGATGAACTGTCGCTGGAAGCAGATGGTCTGATAGAGGTACATAATCACAGTCACGCAGATAGATAGTATAAACATGCATGTACCACACATTACCACACACTGATCATGCTCAGGTGGACGAGTCCACGGTGAGGGAGCCTGGTTGGCTGTATGGCACCTACCAAGGCAGCAGCGGCTGGTTTCCTGAGAGTTATGCTGAGAAAACCTGTAAAAACGATGAGACTGATTCAACAGCAGCTGCTACACAGAACGCACTGCCCCCTACTGACTACTCCAGGTAAAACTCAGTATTTACTCTTATTATTGTAGGTCTTGGGCTGTTGTTGGGCTTTGCTAAAACCAAGACGAAAGCATATTTTGAAAAAGTCAGCAAAATATACAAGTAAACATAGTGTTAATTATGCTCTAGCTTGTTTAGTTTGATCTGACAATTTTCTTACAGAAATTTTGTCCAACCTTTCATTTTTGCTCTGCCTCTCTTTATACATGGCATTACAAATGACACGTTTATGTTTTTATAATACATTGTACATTCTATTTATTGCAATATCTCCTTCTTCTAGGATCCCTCGAGTGGATGTAGAGGGACCAACACCCACACACACTCCTGCAGCGACACACACGCAACATACTCAGGTTAGGCCTACGTGAACAGAGATAAAAGTGTTTGTAGATTAAACTTATATTTAAGCTAGAAAAAAAAAGATTGCAGTACATCAAAAACAAACATTTCTTTACTCTGTGTGTAGGCCGTAGCTCTGTGTGCGTGGACACCTACCACTGACACTCAGCTGGGCTTCTCTAAGGATGACATCATCACGGTTCTGGAGCAGCAGGAGAACTGGTGGTACGGGGAACTCGGGGAGAACCAAGGCTGGTTCCCCAAAACCTATGTCTCCATGGTGACCACCACCAACAACACACACACAGAGTGCGTTCCAGCTTTCACTCCTCCGGTGATTTATAAACGTAATACATCAGGTTTAAATCAGAGATGAATAATTATTAACCATTTCGTGTTTCGTACCAGATTTTCCACTAAGGAGCATTAATCACGGAGTAACATTGTTATATTAACAGATTCAAAACAAAGCTTTCAAGCTGTTTCAAAAATAGTGCTGATCCACAAATAGTGCGCAGACTGTAGTTTGGTCTCCTCTGCTGTAGAACGCCTCACAGGCTGTGTCCCAAATTCAAACCCTGCAACTGCTGCCTTATTGAATGTCCTCACGTCCAAGCTTATGTAATCTGGAATCAGGATTTACTACTACAGCTCAAACTGATATTTAATAACACTTTCATTAATTTATTCATCTTCGGTAAACACTTTATCCTGATTAGGGTTGCTGTTGATCCGAAGCCTATCCTAGGGATTACTGGGTACAAGGTGGAATATACCTTGGATAGGGCACCTGTCCATTACAGTTCCCACAAATTCATAGATAGGGGCAATTTAGAGTCACCAGTTTACCTCCCAGTATGTTTTCAAAAGTTGGGGGAAACCAGAGAACATGGAGATTCCCAGAGGAACATGCCAAACTCCACGGAGATGGTACATCCTTGCCTTTACCAGAATTTTCTTTGCTTTACTTCCAGGCCTTTGTATTCTACTGTTGATGATCTGGACCTGCCCGACTCTGTTCTGCTTGAAGGTGAGCTGTGTTTTCTATGTTCAGCTTTCAGTTGCTTCAATTTTATGGTGTGTGCCCATGTGTTCTTTCCATTTTTGTTAGAATACGTGGCTCTTTACACGTACGAGAGCCCCGAGTCAGGTGACCTGATGTTCCGAGCCGAGGACGTTGTCTTGGTAATGGAAAAAGAGGGGGAGTGGTGGAAAGGCTGCATCGGCGACCAATCAGGACTCTTCCCTTCCAATTACGTCAAACCCAAAGACTCTGACGTATGAAAAATTTTACAATGATGTTTTTTAGATTCCTAATGCTCTGAACCGTGCATAGGTTTAACATTGGTTTAACGCCTTTTTCAGCCTGCCAAAGCTGGTGCTTCCGGTAAAAAGCCAGGTGAGTTTGCAAACCCTGTCCAGCAAGTGTGCACTCTGGAGGAAGACGGTACCGTTCTATATCTTTTCTTTTCATTCTTTTCAGAGATTGCACAGGTAACAACAGCCTGTAAGGCCATGACGGCAGAGCAGCTGAACGTGACTCCGGGCCAGCTGATCCTTGTTCTCCATAAGAACTCCTGTGGCTGGTGGCTGGGAGAACTGCAGGTCTGTTTGTCTGGATACACAATCATTGAGAAGACACCTGTATATATTTCAGAGGAAACTCAAGCTGATTGATGGTCTTTATTGTGTGTGTTGAAGGCTCGGGGTAAGAAGCGTCAAAAGGGCTGGTTTCACTCCTCAAATGTCAGACTGCTGGAGCCCAACAGTGGTAAAACCACTCCTGCCCCCCAGCCACGTATGTATACTTTGTTGACTATTTATCCTCTGCTCAGGGTCACAGTGGATCTAGAGCAGTGGTCATCTACCCCTTTCCTGGAGAGCTACCGTACTACAGATTTGATCTCCAACCAAAATATAACACACCTGTTTTAGTTGCTCAAGAACTTCTGAAGGCAGTGGTTGCGTGGTCAGGTGGGCACAATTATAGTTAGTCTTCAAGGAGGATCTCCAGGAACAGTGGTGATCACTGATCTATATCCACTGATACAGAATACAGCATAATCAAGTTAAGCAGCACCGTTTTTGGTTTTACATGGGATCTTATTTCTGGGACAGGAAAAAAAGAATTGAAATAATTCTTCATGTGTTTTAGAAATCCAACCACAGTCTTAATACATTCCTATTCTTTCTTTTTCTTCAGTGTGTCAGGTCATTGCCATGTATGACTACAAAGCAGCCAATGGCGACGAGATGACATTCCAGAAAGGTCAGCTGATCAGCGTCCTCAACAAGGACGACTCTGATTGGTGGAAAGGTGAACTCAACGGGGTCATCGGTTTATTCCCGACCAATTATGTCAAGATGACTACAGAGTCTGACCCTAGCCAGCAATGTAAGTTCTGACACCTTTATGTACGTCTTCTGAGTGAATGTACTTATAAACAGAAAAAGACCAAAAAGAGAGCGTTTAGATTTCTGTTCTTTCAGAGAGAAGTATAAAAAATATATAAATGGAACAGAATTGCTGAATGCTGGAAGAAGAAACAGCGAGACTTCAGCGAGTAAAAAATCCAGAGTGCTACGAAGCCAATGAGAAATCAGAACGATATCAGTGTCCCGCCACTTCATATGTCCTCCCCTTTATTACAGTGACCTTGTCTCAAATCCTTCACATGCCCTCAGTGCAAGTGAGCCTTAACAAGGAACAGATTTTAATAAATTCCGTGTCAGTGTCTTTGCACTTTCCGGAGTACCAGACATGTTTTGATACAAGGGCAAACACAACGACAAGGACTTTATTGAAAAAGAACAGTCAAGGAAAACATCATCTATATTTGTCTGAAGTTGTTTTAGGCTGAAATGAAACTTTCAGTCCCAAAAGCCGCTGCTCACAATGAGTAAGAAGCAATGAATCTGACTTGTGTTAGGAAACAGGTGAGATTTAGAAGTTCTGAACTAGATGCTGCATTTCACATTATGAGAAGATCAAGAGTACAATGATGTATAACTTGGGATTTTATTTATTTATTTATTTATCTTTCAAATCAATCCCTCCACCCCATGCACTTTTCACATCTTTTATCAGTTGCAGTCATGTACATTTTGACTGCTTGAGCTGTTTCAATAGTGATAAATGACCGCAATCTAACGTCATGTCACGTTCTTGGTTAAAGACAAGAAGAATTATGATGGACCTATTTTCATCTGTGGTCTATCTTTTTTTTAACAGTAAGAAAGTGTGGAATGGTTTGAGATTAAGCATAGGCACCAAGTTAAAAAAACAAGTTATGAAAAACCAAGTTATAAAACATACTTGCAGTTTTCATACAAAATATTTTAAAAAATTTTAAAAAAAATTCTCATTATTATTGAAGCAAAAACAAAAGCCTATTTCTAGCATTTTATTTTCTAATTTTAAGCTTGAAATTGTCTTATTTTGCTGGTATTTATTTCAAGAAAGAAGCAAAATGATTTCCCAATAAAGCAGCAATTTCAGTATTCAAATTAAATGCCTAGAAAAAGGCTTAATCTATTTGTTTTATTATAATGAGATATATAAACCCAACTACATTTAAGATCTTCAAGATCCAAAAAAGGTTAGCGATTCTCCTCCAGCCTAGTAAATACATTTAGTATGTGTAAACTTCTTAGATTAGAGTCAGTTTATCCCAGCATTTCAGTTTTTTTCTTTCTCTCTTTCTTCTCTTCATTATCTTTCATGGCTACACTTGATCCCCTCCTCTGTTCCTTCCCTTTTCCTGTCGCTCGCCTCATCTCTGCTTTATTTCAGGAACTCTAGCCTCGGCCCCTCCTCCTCCTCCTCCTCCTCCTCTTCCAATCAGAGAGCAGCAGACAAGACTCCGCCTCCCTCCTGCTCTTTTTGGATGAGGCTCCTCCCTCATTTAGAAATTTCTGTTTTATTGTTTTCTCTTTTTTTTTGCTTCTCTTTTGTTGTTATGCATTTCCTGCCATTAAAAAGAACACTCAAATTGATTTGGGTCAAAGAAATACTTCGGCCAGAATGAAATGCCCACAATGTCCTGTTTAGCCTAAACGTTGCAAATTTCATATACTAATTATATTTAGGGGGATTGGTGTACTTTTCATTGTGGCTGAACTGTTGTAAAAGGGAAATATGGTACAAGTGAGTAGTAGTGACAGGGTTCTTTTCTATAGTCCTTATTTACTGATCAAGAAACTGAAAACCTTGAAGTGAAACAGGTTTGCAGCAGTACTGTTCATATACACCATGATCTCACAACAGAGAGGGCGAATGTATGTGTGTATACTGTATGTGTGTGTCCATGCTATACCAGCATACGCTGCTTCCTTTCTAAGCCATTTACATCATAGGATTGTTAGTTGGCTTCTTCCTGTTCAAATGTAGCACACACACACACACCTGATGACATCACCAGCAGCATGTTATCCTACAGCACTTGAGCCGTCCCTATGCAACCAGCTAACAGCCCTTACACTTCAGCGCCACGGCCTTTTGCTTTCTGTGTGCTCTAACAGAAGCTTTGCTCCAGCTTTGCTGCTCTTTTCTATGGAGAAACCGAAAGAGAAATAAAGAGGTTTTTAAACTGTGGGTTTTGCGTAGTGCTGTGATTTCGATATGTGTTCACTGTGCTCAGAGCTGTGTTTGATGTTTGAGCATATGGATGTTTATTCATGCATTAGTATATGTGTTTGTGTACGTGTGTGTGCATGCTCATACACAATTCTTACTATAGGAGGTCCAGACCTCACTCTCCTAACTATATTCCCTTCCTATTAGCTTTAGTTGTAATTAATGAATCATTTCTAGTTTATGACTGGACAATACACAGGGGGTTTAAGTGGGTAGTTTTATATTTGCATTCCATTTTAGTGTATATATATATATATATATTAGTTTGGTTGACATTGAAAATTGGAAATATTTTATTTTGTGTCTGAAAAAGTATTTGTAAAAAAAAACACACACCAGTGTGCATGTGACAATATTAACCTTTGCTGACAAAATGCAAGCGAACCAGTAATGGTACATTTAAAAAAAAAAAATTAAAAAGCATTCGAAGTCATATTTTTGATTCATACAGGATATGATGCCTCAATGAGGCATTTTTTGATGCAACTGATCACAATTATTATAAAATATCATTATATTAGCCAGCTCCACGTCTTACAGTATGTCCATGTTTAACCCTTGTTTTTGTGTATATACACGTCCACACTAACACGTCTACTGTCTGTGTGCTCATCTGTAAGTGTGTGCATGCATACGTGTCTACATGCTCGTCTGTATGTGTACCTGCATGCTTGTGTGTGTGTGTGTGTGTGTGTGTGTGTGTGTGTGTGTGTGTGTGTGTGTGTGTGTGTGTGTGTGTGTATAGGGTGTGCAGACCTTTTGAGCTTAGACTCCATGAGTTGTGAGGAGAGGAAGAGGCAGGGCTACATCCACGAACTCATCGAGACGGAGCAGACATATGTACAGGACCTGGAGCTGGTGCTTGAGGTAAACCAACACACACACACACACACACACACACACACACACACACACACACACAATAAATACACAGGTATTTAACAGATATAGATACATATGTTCTAACATACTTAAGTGTAAATTAATGATTTCTTACAGAAATGAGACATCAGCTACAGTCCGTCAGTCATGTTGAATCAGACCAACATAATAAACTAATGAAACTATAGAGCTATAAAAACTAATGTAGCTAATAAACAAAACATTTTTTTATATATATATATAAAGGCACAGAATTACTCTCTATAAAAGACATAACATTCACAAATGAAACTGGGTCTTTATTAACATCTAAATCATTAACCCTATATTTGGTCTCAGTTATGGCAACGCCACAGAAAAATCAGGTGACTGAAACATGAAGTTTCCATGGTAACGTTAGCTAACCTACTGCAGTTCAGTGAGGAGAATGCTAGTTGCTAGCAACTACAACACCATTGTTCATCTAAGTCTACATTCTTAACCTTAAATCATCATTTTCATGAATAGCAATGTGAAAAATGAAAATGGTAGTAAATTTTAACAACTCGTTTCTCACAGAAATCCACTTGCATGCTTGAGCTTGAAAGCTCGTGTAAGAGTCGGTTCATTGAATCGATTCTTTGAGTCGGATCTTTCGATGAATGTTGGGAGTCGACTCAGATCTGAACCGCCATTTTAATGATCGGACAGCATTCTTTTCCAAATTAATTGATTAATCAAGTGATTCATTAATTAATTAAGTCATTGATTAGTCATGTCTCAGCTTTTCACTGACCTGAGCGCTTCAGGACTGTGAATCGACTCCCCATGTACATGACTGATTGATTAAAAAACATGTAATAAGTTAGGAATGAATAAATGTAAAATTAGATGTAGTGAAGTAAAACAATCAAGTAATAAACATACAAAACACACCCAAAAATATACTTAAGTACGCCACTGTATTTTTTTTGTTTGTTTTTTTATTTACATGGTTGATAAACTATATTTGGAGTAAGAGTGAAATTGTGCACATTTTCTTTTATGTTTTTTGAAATTTTATTTTTAGTTGTTCATTTAAATTGTGCAGTTGTATGAATTGCTCTGGAAAGCTGATCATTCGTAAAGTTCAGGTCTCAGTGTGATTTAACTTTGTATAGACCCTGTGACTTCATTGTGTGTGTATGTGTATGTGTGTGTGTGTGTGTGTGTGTGTGTGTGTGTGTGTGTGTGTGTGTAGGTGTTTTACAAACCCATGGCCGAGTCAGGCCGCTTGAGCGAAGCTGAGATGAGTGCGATCTTTGTGAACTGGAGAGAGCTGATCATGTGCAACACCAAACTGCTCAAGTAAGAGAGTGAATCACAGCACTATCTGTCTTCACTCAGGGGAATAACAAAAAAATAACAGCAAGGAAATGAACCATTTTTTTTTGGCTGCTGAACTCTAACTAGGCTACTGTTTGCTAAATAGCATAGTAACTAGCCAGCTACATAGCATGTTAGATGTACAAACTTTGAGATCATTTTTACTATACATAACTTTACAACTTAATCAAAGTGACAGTTTGGTCCACCATGTTTGTTAGAAATTACGGGGTTGCCTACACTGAAAAAAATCATTCATATTTGGCCACGATAAGAAACAATGACTAAAAATCTATCAACCTGCTTTCAAATTGGAACACAATGATATTTTTGTTCATTTTATTCGGTACTAGACTTTCTTATAATCGTGTGGACCATGACTCCATGTTATCTGTGTGGTGATCCCCCCAAAAAAGTATTAAAATGTACATTTTTCAGAGCTCTGCGTGTGCGTAAGAAGACGGCAGGTGAGCGCATGCCCGTGCAGGTGATCGGAGACATCCTGTCCTCCGAGCTTTCACACATGCAGGCCTACATCCGCTTCTGCAGCTGCCAACTGAATGCAGCCGCCCTGCTGCAACAGAAAACCGACGCCTCGCCCGATTTCAAGCTCTTCCTAAAGGTTTAACACTCTTCATATGCACTTCCTTTTGGCACAGAACCTTTGGTGTACTGACTAGCTGTTATAGTTAGCTGGCATTGTAATTAGGTATCAGGTGCAGGTGGAGTTATCGGGCTGCATAAAATCTAATTATAACTTGTGAGTGGAAAATTGTGTGAATTAGATCCAGATGTGCTTTCAGGTTGCGTTTGTTTCCGCTCTGCTTTGCAGAAAATTGCCACTAATTACAGGTGTAAAGGGATGCCGCTGTCCAGCTTCCTGCTGAAGCCGATGCAGAGGATCACGCGCTATCCTTTACTCATCAGAAATGTGAGACCTCAAACCAGAAACAATAATATGAATATATTATGATCGTATGTTGCTCCATTTCCAAGCTGCCAGGAGTTTACATAGAGTGGAAATGAGTCTATTAATAATTCATACAGTTGTAGACATGAGGCCTTCAGTCCTACACATGGATCATAAGCAGACTTGCAGAAAAGTGTGTTATCTCTTGCTAGGAGAAGTCTAAGAGATTTCTTTTTTTCTGTCTCCTTCTCTGTTTGTCTTCATCCCTATGTGGTTGTAGATTTTGGAAAACACTCCAGCGGGACATGTGGACCAGGTGAACCTTCGGGAGGCGCTGGAGAGGGCGGAGCTTCTGTGTTCACAGGTTAATGAGGGTGTGAGGGAGAAAGAAAACTCGGACAGACTCGAGTGGCTGCAGAACCGCATACAGTGTGAGGGGGTCATCGAGGTGAGCTGATCTTCCATTCTCAATGTTTTAGCACTGGTTTAATACTATACAATGAAATGAAAGAACATGGATTGAAGGAGGGGTTCAAAATTTTAAAATGATTTAACCATCAACTGTTCATTGATGAAGATTTGACAAAAGTTTTTGATGGAATAATGACATTAAAATAAAAATATTACAGCATTGCTTTTTGTGAAAAAACAGCAGTATCAATACATTTTTCTTTTAAGTTACTGTCTGTTAAAATAATTATATGTTTATACAATCTTATATAAGGACATTGGTATATGTAGCCAATCAGCAACAAGCAGTACTGTAAGCCCTGCCCATGTGAGTACCTATGTCGGAGCTGGAGGTGGTTCTGTTTAGGTCGAAGTGATCAATTGTTTAATTTAACATGAAATAATACTCAAAAATGTTTTTTCCCAAATATAGTTATTGAGATATTATATAGAGCAACAAGGAACTATGTCCTTAAAGTTGATCATTTTCCTATAACAGCATGTCCCTATGGCCATTTATTTTGGAATGTTTGTGAAACGTTAGCTATAAAAAAATTAATTTTGCCATATTGTGCAGCATTTGGTCTTTAACTCGCTGACGAACTGCCTGGGTCCACGCAAGCTGCTGCACAGCGGGCGTGTGTGGAAGGCTAAAAGCAACAAGGAGCTCTGGGCCTTCCTGTTCAGCGACTTCCTGCTCTTCACCTACACCTCCAAACAGTTCTCCTCAAACACAGACCGACCCTTCAGCCCCAAGTCTAACGCCATCTACAAGATGTACAAAACGGTAATGATGTCACGGAGCATAACTCGTGTGTAAAGAGGATATTTCTAGAAGCTGGGTGTATGATAGAGAGATAACCTCTCTCTCTCTCTCTCATTAGCCTGTGTTTCTGAATGAAGTGCTGGTTAAAATGCCGTCTGATCCGTCCAGCGAAGACCCGATCTTTCACATCTCGCACATCGACCGTGTGTACACGCTGAAAGCTGACAGCATTAACGAAAGGTGCACTTACTCACATGTGCACACACACACACTCAATGGGCCTCATTTCTCAATCTCACGGAGCTTCCTTCTTACAAATTTTTCAACATTTTCTAGTGTAAATGCGCGTGTGGATGATAAATCAATAATATTGGAATGTTCACTGAAGGCTTTTTTTTCTCAGAACCACATGGGTCCAGCGAATCAAAGCAGCATCAGAGCACTTCATAGAGACGGAGAAGCTGAAGCGAGAGAAGGCTTACCAAGGTTGGAGAACGACAGGGAGCACTTAGGTCTTCAAGATTATCCAAGAAGGGCCGGTGTGGCTGCAGGCTTTCAAAGCCTGAAGCCACACTGGCTCTTTGTCCATAAGATTGAAGACCTTTCAAGGAATGGTTGAAAAAAAAATCTACTCACCCAAAATACATCAATATCATAAATACGTCACAAATCGTAATGAACCTGCTTCCGTAAACGCCATAAGCCAAATAGTTGAGAAATGATTTTGTTATAAAATTTCTAAATTCAAATAATTATCATAACCTCCAGATTTCCTCCAAAAATTAAACACTAGACAGGTCTGGCCTTTTTACCAAACTATTTGTTATGCTTCACATTCAGCATGTGTATCTCTCATTCTGATTACACTCTAATTTTACACTAAAATTGTGTGTTTGTGTGCGTGTGTGTTGTTTTTACAGCTCGCTCTCAGAAGACAAGTGGTATTGGACGTTTGTTAGTAACAGCTCAGGAGGCTGTTGAGCTTAAACCCTGCAAACCTAATGGTGCGAAATATAGAACACACACATCAATATTGAAAAATTAATATAATATTGTGTTGGCTGGCCACGCCCACTTACTCCTATAGTCAGTTAGTTTTTATGAGCTAACAATGAAACCCTGAAGCACTGATTTTTTTCTCCCGTTCACAAAACCAATAATTTCACACAGAAATAATAAACACAGCACCAATCAACAAATTATCACTAGACTCACTAACCACATCACAAATATTCCAATGTAAACATTGTGGAGTTTTCATTTAATTGAAATTAAAGGCAGTTATTGAACTCCATCAACAAATATAACAGTAATTAAAAGCTGACACAGACCTGAGAGAAAGTGGTATTAAAGCTGCTCTTATAGAGCCATACAGTAAAGTTCCTAAAGGTTATGTAGTATCCATACACCTGAGCTACACAACTACAAGTTCTTCCATCTCTGAAAGTACAAATTCTACAGAATTGTAAGTATTTAGATGAGTTATATTTGACTTAAATGTAGTCGAGTGACTAACATCTGCCAAACAGGACAAACTTCTGAGGTTTAGACTGAGAAAATCTTTAGTTTTCCAGTCAGTCATGTAACCTATAAGCATGAATCAGTTAATCTGAACGTGGCTTCTTGTGCTCAGTAAAGTTTCAGGATCCGTCTGTTCTGTCAGCAGTAACAGGTTTGTGTGTGTGGTGTTGGGTTGTAGGTAAGAGTAACCCGTACTGCGAGCTGTCTATGGGAGCACAGTGCTACACCTCACGGCCTCAGAATGACACCATCAACCCTAAATGGAACTTCAGCTGTCAATTCTTCATCAAAGACCTGTACCAGGATGTCCTCTGCATCACTGTGTTCGAGAGGGATCAGTTCTCTCCCGATGGCAAGTGCACGACACTCCAGAAAAGAGCATCAGTTAGCACAGCATGCGTTATTTCTTTAGCTGAATCTCTTCTTTTATAAACATTGATGCTTACTCGTTGCACCGGCTTGTTTTCAGACTTCCTGGGTCGCACGGAGGTTCCTGTGGCAACTATAAAGAAGGATCAGGACGGCAGAGGTCCGCTGACTCGGCGTCTGCTGCTCCACGAGGTCCCCACTGGAGAGGTCAGAGTTCGGCTCGACCTGCAGCTGTACGAGCAGATGCCACTCCTCTGACCTCGAACCTCATGTGCCGAATGAAACCTTATTTTTCTATGTATCTGTTTTTTTAGTTAAACTTCTGCAGGCCAAAGTTTATTCAAATCAAGTTTATCTTCTTACTCAGCAGGAGATAAAAGCATGACAGAGTAGAGAATCTCATGTTGCTCTCCATCTAGCTCACCTAGAGAGCAAGGTTTGGGTGCTTTTCTTTGCAAACCACTTGTTATCGTGTTACAGTCACAGAATAAGAGACGGATTTGATTTTGCAGACCTCGGCCCCAGATACACCAAATAAGGCAAATAAAGAAAAAAACAAGGTTGACTATTTTAAGTGTTTTACTTTCCATCATCTAAACAAACAGCATAAACTGTACAGAACCACTTTTACCGCAGCGCTGCTGATTTCTGTATTCTGATTGGTCAGAAGGTGGTGATTAATTTTCTGTAACAGCAGCTCTGATATTATTGCAACAGCAAATCACAGATTTATATTAACGTGCTGGCTCTATTATGCTATTGTTTCTATGGTAACAGCTCTTTCACAGGAACATGCAGGCAAATCGCACAATTAAACCTGAAAATTGCACTGATCTTGTGGAATTTATTTTGGAGAGGAGATGAAGTGTGGACTGGAAATTCACTCCCAGAGCACAGGTCTACAATCGCAAATTGGGACAGGGCTTAAATAAAAAAAAATAAAAAAAGCACCTATGGAATATCATTATGTAGTTAAATAAAAATATATATACTGTACAATTTAGCTTTATATTTTAAAGCAATTCCAAATAAATTAATTGAAATAAAAACTGTTGTATTCAATAATAATAATAATAGCCTGTTTTTTGTATTAACTTTCATTATTATCCATACAACAGAAGGAATGTTCCACAATCTGAAACAGAAGTTTTGTGGCCCTTTTCCACTGCGTGGTACCTGCTCGACTCGACTCGCCTTTTTGCTTTTCCATCGAGCAGAAGTTGTGGATAGTGCCTGGCATACGTACGATAGTACGACACATCAGTGCATGGAGAGTAAATAATAATAAAATGTTCCTGTGTGTGTCGTGTTGAAGATGGCGTAACAGCAGTTTCATGCGGTGTCGCTATGACGACCAGCTACAGTGCAAAAAGAAGAACCTGACACCAAAAGACTCGAGTCTAATCGATCCGGTGCAGTGGAAAAGGGCCACTGTAAAGTCATTCGAGGTCGTGACTGGATGAGGTAGAGGATGCTCAGTGTCATGTCATGACTTTATAGAATAACTGCGAGACAGACCAATCGCGGACCAGCATCCAGGCTGGAAGCACCGCCCATCTGCCGTAGCCATGTACACAAGGCCTCGACTCCTGTACAGCAGAAAAAACAAAACATTCTGTTCTACCGCATTGTTTCATTTTACGTCATGGTGCTTTATTTCCGTACCTGCTGCCTCTGTGCAGATCTCTCTTGTTCCTGCTCTGTTCCTCTGCTGACGCCACCAACTGACAGCCATCCACACATCCTGTCATGCACAGGTCAAAGGTCAATGCCATAATACATACACATGATTCTCTCCAGAGCCTTCAAGAAATCTAACTTAAAGTTCTGCTCAGATTGGTCACAGAATGATCATGGTGTTTATTTCACAGATTTCTTGTACATTTATAAAATCTAGTACCAAAACAACAACATATTTAAAATACTTTACAGCTTTATGTATGGCTGAACTGTGCTCTGATTGGTCACATTTTGGGCAGCTACTCTGGTACGATTGGTGGACATGAGATTAAGTGGTGGAAAGTGTGAAATTAAACAGCACATTTTAATGTGGTTTTAATGAGGTGTTAAACTGACCATTTATAGTAGACACTCTGGATCATTTTCTAAAGACATTGTGTGTTTTGTAAGGTGTGAGCTCTGGAACCTGTCTGGCATTGATGAAGCGTTCTCTTCTCCTTCATTCTTGAATGTGAGTGGGGAAACAGTGGGTCCTTCAAGGGAGCGGTGCTGACCTGGAAGACAATGGGATCATTAGGCTTCTCTATTAAGTTTCTCCTTTCAGTAAACAACTGATGTTTTTATTATTTTGGTTTGGGATATTTTCTAGATCAGGCCAAGCGTGAGAACTAAATCATGAGCATCTGTGTATGCGTCACATGAAGGCAGAAAATCGGATTTGTGTTACTTTAACCTTGTTATACGAATGTGGGCATATACAGTATACCACTTATAACTGGAGCTTGATGGATTCAAATCTGGATAAATTTACAAAAATACACACGTCATGGCTAATTAAATTACAGTAAGAAGCATGTAATCTTTTAGGGCGAAATAGAAATATGTAATCGTTACTGGGCAATGTTCGAAATGTCGCAGGTCATGCTAAACAATGAAACCTTAGCGCTGGAGTTGACGTAGCCTCTGTGCGTCATCTTCATTCGCTCCGCCCCTTCATGACGACGGTGTGTTAAGCGTTGTTCGACACTGTGCTGCACCGGCCACCACACACACTCTGTCCATCGCTTGTGCAGAAGCTCCCGCTTCCTCACACTCAGCATGTCTCTGTGGTTGAGGAAACGCTCCAGATCCTGCACAAACAGAAATCATCCTGATCCCAGGTCAGCTATTTCATTTCATATCCTACTGATTAACAGCTTCATGGACTTCATGCAGACAGGACCATCAATTATTGTGAAGCAGTGCTCCATTTACTGCAACCTGTGCCTGAATTAAACACCAACACACACCTTGATGAATCCATTCTCAGTGTCCAGCAGCGGTCGTGTGATGGCGTCTGCTTCCTGTCTTTCTGAAAGAAACTGATCCTGTAACAGAGTAGTGTGTTATTTATTTTAGAAAGAAAAGGAGTCCTGGTTTACAAAAAAAAGAGCATTTCGGTGGACGTCTGGCGTGTGCGTGGAATACCTGTAGCTGTTTTACTGAACAGGGAGAGCGTGTGTGTGCCTCATCATCCTCCGTTCCTGGGCGTGTAACGACCCTGCTTGATTTCTGAGTCACATGTGGACACTCCACTACTGATGAGGACTTCCGCGCAACACTCCTGGGAGACTGAGGAAGGAAAATGGACAAGTCACTTTACAGCATCCTCTCTTTTATTTGCCTCTGTGGTGCTGGAAAAAGTGTCTCACCGTATGGTGGAGCAGACATGGTGGGACAGGTGTGTGGAGGGTTATCACACCGCGGTAATCTTTTCTGCTTTTAGGCAGCATTACTAATATAGAAGTGGTTCATCATGTGAGAACTCCTAACCTACAGAGATAAAAAATATATAATAAATAATCTGCATATGTTTCCTCATGTTATTTTGTATATTCACTTTGCAGGACATTTGAAATGAGGTAACAGAAAGCAATGAGCTGTTTTATGAGTGAAGATGAAAACATTTTAACTTATTTTTTGGATTTAACACCTGTGAACATTTTACACTCGTTCTATTTAAACTAAGTATTATATGCATTTAGCCACTCAAGTTAAATTTAACTTCACTACGTTTACACGCATAAAATATTCTGGCTTTATTCCGAAAAAGACAAAATTCCTAGTAAGCTGTTTACATGGATAATGAAAATAAATATTACATGCAGATGCGGCTTCTCTACCCCAGCCCTGCAAAATGTTGACCTGTATAAAATGATAAATATTGTCATATTGGGAATAATAGTGGACTATTAGTGTGCATGTAAACGTGCTCCTTGGCTATTATTGTTATGCTTATTGAACAATGAAACGGCGTAGCGAGTCCTGTAGTGATACATTAATTACACACTTAAACATTTATATATATATATATATATAATAATATAATTCATGAAGTTAGTACACTTTGGTATTGACCTGCACTTTATTTAGCTTAATGATACTATATCTAAAGTTAAACACAAATAAAACTTTTTTTTACACTTCAATAGCTTTTCCATCGACAGGTCAGAATATTTTAATTAATAAAATAAACTAGTAAAATATATTTAAATGTTAGAGTGTAGGTAAAGGTAGGCTTTACTATCAGAGTTCAGTGAAGGTTTACAGTTGTTTTTTTCTCTCTAAACCTTGTTGTTCACCTCATTTACCTGTCTGAGGAAACACACACACACACACACACACACACACACACACACAGGAAACAAAAACAAATCCCAGATGCTTTATGTTGCACAGAGAACTGCGGGAGTTGTTTATTAAACCTCTTTAGCAGCTTAGTGACAAAACGGCTATCAGAAAGAAAGCGGTGTGAAGGAAAATCACCTCACCTCAGAATATCCTCAGGTAGCAGGCAGCTATCACCATGGTGACCATGGTGACATTCCGACGCATGCGCACTTCCGGTTTGCTCGATAGTGACGGGTATAGATGGCCTAATTACTCGTATCTACACTGCGTAAGGGCTGTCTTGGGGGAAGAGAAGAGAGAGGAGAAAGCGAATTGTTCTTTTACCGGCTGCGTTTTATTGCTTAAGAGTGAAATAAAAAATATATATATTAAATTAAACGATAAAAACCTGCAACATAAAGTCCGCGTGCGTGTCCGCAAATCTCGCGAGAATGCGCGTGGTTTTAGTTCGTTGACATTCGAAATTTTGATGGTTAAGTTTGGCGGCTGTTCGCGGCTCGGAGGTGCGCGTGCGCCAACCTAAGAGAGAAATCGTAGATAATCGGGGATGGCGATACACATCACTTCATTGTTTTTTTTAGGAAAAAAATTAATTTAGTATCTTGTTTTGTGAAAGTTTTCTCGTGTGAATTTAGAGTATAATCACGACCAGTCAGGAACATTGCTGAAGTGGGACACTCAAACTCGATCCTCAATATCTTTGTCTAGGTGTCCTTTACTGATTAAAACCTATTTTTAGTTAATCTTTGGGATGTCAGGGGTTACATTTTTAAGGCTGTGTAGATGTTTGGTTATGTGATGTCATTTGCGTGGCAAAACCAACTTAAAAACTAGGAGCCCTAGAAACAGTGTTGAGTGAAATGACGTAACATTTCGAGGTAAATGATTTTAAGGGTATAAAAA
>JAQQZX010000012.1:27516355-27528929 GCA_030068355.1 Notoglanidium maculatum
AATATCCTTAACAGATACATGGGCCACGCCTCCTTTAATATTCTAGACAGATACACAAGCCATGCCTCCTTTAATATCCTTAACAGATACATGGGCCATGCCTCCTTTAATATTCTTGAAATATACACAAGCCACGCCTCCTTTAATATTCTTGACGGATACATGGGCCATGCCTCCTTTAATATTTTTGAAATATACACAAGCCACGCCTCTTTTAATAATCTTGACAGATACACGGGCCACACCTCCTTTAGTATTCTTAACAGATACATGGGCCACGCCTCCTTTAATATCCTTAACAGATACATGGGCCACGCCTCCTTTAATATTCTAGACAGATACACAAGCCATGCCTCCTTTAATATTCTTGAAATATACACAAGCCACGCCTCCTTTAATATTCTTGACAAATACATGGGCCATGCCTCCTTTAATATCCTTAACAGATACACAAGCCACGCCATCTTTAATATCCTTAACAGATACATGGGCCACGCCTCCTTTAATATTCTAGACAGATACACAATACATGCCTCCTTTAATATTCTTGAAATATACACAAGCCTCGCCTCCTTTAATATTCTTGACATATACTTGGGCCATGCCTCCTTTAATATTCTTGAAATATACACAAGCCACGCCTCTTTTAATATTCTTGACAGATACACGGGCCACACCTCCTTTAGTATTCTTGCTGTTATATTGTTCTGCTGTATCTCAGTGCCATATATTTCCAGCCATGTGCACGCGTGTGTGTGGGTGTGTGCACGTGTGTGTGTGTCTGTCCTCTTTCTATTGATGGATGAGCAGAAGGAGTCCGGAGTCACACATTGATCTGTCACTTTCTGTCTTGGTTTTCTCAGTAAACCTGTCTGTCACCTGGACAAGACCGGCATGGCAACCATTGCCATGGAAACGCTGCATCAGAAGCCGGTCGGTACGGAGTCCAAACGAAGGTACAGGCCAGCTTTAAGCTGTTTAATTAACATTCACACACATTGACATTCAGCCATCTGTTGCTTAATAATTCCTCTCAGGAACGTTTTAATCCGTGATTTAATAACGCCTGACTCAGGGGTGGCCTTGAGGTCACTGTGGAGTGTTGTTTTATTTATGTTCATCTCATTTGATTAATTTTATTCCCACCTATTAAACAATTATACACATATTTACTGGCCGTTTTTGTGGAACGTCCCTGTGTATGAGCTGTTACTATGGAAACAATAACATATTCGAGAGCTGCTGTTATAGAAAACTAATCCACACCTTCTGGCAGCAGTATGTTATAATACTAGATCTAACGATAACCGCTTCTATACAGACGCTCGTATACAGCACAGTGTGCCGCTCGGACGTATCAGATACCTGCGAACCCAAGATGGAATTCTAATGATGAAGCCTCAGGCATCTCCAGAGCTCTTTATCACAGATTGGTTTGTAATTCCAGTTGGCGTCCAGTGGACCTGGCAGAACTCTGTGAGTCAGCGCTCGGTTTGTAATGCCTGCTGGTGTGTGTGACTCACAGCTTTCCTGATCATGCCTGATCGTATCTGGCTGGCGCTGTGATTGGGAGGATTTGCAGTCTGACAGTGAGGGAGGAAAAACAGACACAGCATGATTTGTGCAATTACTCACATTGATTTTTTTCCAGCACAATAAGAAGTTATTGTTCATTTCACGTGTCGTTTGAAACGGTTGATAAGCTCAAGGTTCTCTGACCTTTTTTTGTCCGTATGTAACAGCTTATTCATCGACGTACACAACGATGACGTATTCCGTGACGTTTCCTTCTTTAATTTTGCATTTTGCGCTATTAGGCTAACGTAGCTAAGAAGTAACAAGGTAGCATGTCACTACCAGTAGCATCACGTAATCTAAGGCGTGGCCTGAAGCCTGAATACGGAGTTGTGCTTTAATTATTTGGTGTTCATATTTGATTCGTGTGTTTAGCTTATTCGTTTATGGATTACCGAGCAGCGTGTTTTGTAGTTAGCATGATGATAAACTGGCGGTTAAACGCTACCATTACTCTTGCTAACTGATGTCTGAGGAAAAAGCAGAACATGTTCCTCTAAAATCCCCAATCCACACGTCTCCTCTTCTGAGCAATCGTTTAACCAAAAGCCTGAACTCTTCCCAGATACGATCTCCTTTCTATTCCAGACGAAACTCACCGTCCTGTGGTGGATTAGCTCCTCTTTCCGAGGCTCTGAGGGGATTTTGGTTCGTCTTTATTCTACGGTTTTTCGTCTGTTCCTCCTAAAACCGCCATAAACGCTTCAAGAATATTTACTTTCATATGAGGATTAGTGTCCGTCACGGTGCTGCCATTTTATTGCGTAGCGGAGTAGAAGGAACGTATAAATCCCACATGGGAATCGTTTTATAGAGCAAAAAAACATGAATAACAGCTGGAAGGACCAGATGTGCAGCGTGCGATGCGGCTGTCAGAGAGTCGAGCGTGCAGCTGATTTCTTATTTACTTCTTACTTCATGACGTGCAGAATAAAAGCATCTCATCGTAGTTGATTATTTGTATTTATTTTCTAACATTAATTACACGTAATAGAAAATCAGCGGTGGATTTCACACGTACGTTTACACACAGAGTCGTACCATTACTGCGCATCTGTCGCTGATGAGGTCACTGTGTTCCGTCTCAGGGTCGGGCGGCCGTGTAAGGTGAAAAAAAAGGAGGAGCCACCACAGGTACCGGAAGCGGAGAGCGAGGAGTCGTCTGTCCCAGAGTCAAAAGGTAAATCTACACTCGTAACGAAGATGACGACGATGATGTCTCTGTCTTGATGTTAATAAGGCAAGAAAAAAACGCAGCTTGTTTTATGTTCCACTGGAGAGTCCTTCCATAAATGTTAAAAATGTAACATCTTAGAGAAAGTTACGCTTTTAGTCGCCGCACACACCCTCACTGCCTCTAAGACATGCGCAGCGGCCTGTGCGATGACGCGAGGCTGAACACGCCAGTGCTTTTCACACCAGATAACATGCCGTGAAGTGTCGTGCTGATCTACAGAGACAGATGGAAATATGTAGGAAAATGATGTGTTTTTGGAATTCTGCGCCTGCATGGCTCGTGGCTGGTATTGTTTTTTTGTTCATCAGCATCAGCATCAGTTTCTGCTGCTAGTGAACCGAACTGAAGTGAGGTCCTGAAGTTAATGAGATTTTTTCCTGCCGCAGTATCAGAAAAACCTCATTTCTTTGTTTGAACCTCACTGCTTTCATGCTTTCACGTACACACACATGCGCGCGCTGCCGACACGCCGGGCGCACTGTTTCTGTAAGCTTTTGTATTTCTTCCATGATGCGTTTCCTTTTATGTTCCGATCTCCGTGCCTTTGTAGCCGGGTCTCTCCTTGTCCTCTGAGGTTAAGTCTCCGGCCCTTAATGAGACTGGAAATCATGTTCAAACCGTGAGGCGGTAGCTCATTAAATTCCGCCGCTAATGCTCCGAATCTTTTCCCTACGTTTCCCCGGACGAGAAGCAGTTAAAGACAGTACAGTAAGCCGAGAGGCAGAAATTCAGTCTCCTGGAACAAGTAAACATTCTTAACGAGACATTCTTAACTATGGCAGTGTTGTCTACAGCGCACGTCTAAATTACTCCACGTACTCGTATTCTTCTCATAAAACACAGAATCTGCTTCATATTAAAATTAAAAGAGTTGCTTCCTGCTGTGTCGGTAATCAGACGGATGTGTCGCATGCGAAGTAGGGAAAGGAAATGATATTCAAATCAGGTTTGTGTGTTGAATATTCTTGATAGCCGTGAGGAATTCAGGTCCTAAATAAACACACGTGTGTAATTAGCATCAAGCACAGCAAGAATAACGCCAAGCGCCATTACGTAGCCTGATATTAATTGCACTTCAGTGCAAATGTAGAATCTGCACGCCTTCCGCAGTGTTTACATGTGCATGAAGGTGTTTTTTTTTACCGCTGCTAAACTGTCACTTCCTGCTCCGTATCTTCTGGTTTCGATCCATAAAGAATCCTTGACGTACTTTATTTATTTATTTATTTAAAGCGTCCCATATACAGAGCTCTAGATATGAGATGCCGGACAGGTTCTACAGTCATTATGAGTAATTTGGGGTTTGTACCCTTTCCCAGTCCCGTCATACATTTCTGTAAAAGAAAAAGAGTCCATAAAGGTATTGTTGCATAATTAATGGCTCTTAGGTTCCTAAAACAGGAGACTACTCGTTGTAGCTTTCTACATGGAACCTTTAAGGGACCTCACGGGGGCACGCGCACACACACACACACACACACACGCACGCCGGTACAGTGAGTTTTCCTTCTGTTTGTATTGAGCGCTCCTCGATCGATCACACAGCAGTGACTCTAAAGAAGCCCAGGCTGAATCAAAGGCATGAAAAGCCGAGCGCTCTTCAAACACACCGCCCCGGTAACTCGCATTCATTCAAGTTTCTTCCGAAACATGCCCCGTATTCTTTCTCTCGGAGTGTGTAGCTGAGAGTGCACAGCTTGTGATTACTCTTTAACATTAAGTGTGGATATTATTAGCGCGCTAGGCGTCGTAGATGCAAACGCCCAAGCACGTGCCACAAAAAGCCCTGCCATTCACAATTATAATACGTCATCGTTTCTATAGTAACAGCTCGTTCGCAGGACGGCGATATGCGTAAACGGATTAAAAAAAATGTGTGTAAGTTGTCTGTGAGGACGCTTGACGTTTATGGAAGGAGTCTCCGGTGTCGGCGCTTTGTAACTATAAACGGATAAAAAGTATAACGTGGTGTTCCTAAATAAATAGAACTTGAGATGATGAGATGAATAACACGCTTGCTGTATTTGTTGATTATTTTCCTGTAATAGCACGGTGGTTTTATTCCAGTCGGGCATTAGAGTTGACACATCTGGGAGTTCTTTTTTTTTTTTTAATATAGCTTACATATGTGTGAGGCGTGAGTGTATTTTTAATGTGGAATTGGGAGTAATGTAAGGTCAATGTTTGGTGCTGATCCAGCGAATGGGGTCTTTTCTGACCGAGCCGTCACTGAAGTCAGGTTAATAAAGCACTTTATCTTCTGTACAGTAGAGCGCAGCAGAAGTGACGTGACAGAGCTGCTTTCATAAATCCAGTAATCGAGACTGACAGCTTTGGCACTCGGGTCCGTGATGCGACAGGCTCGACACAAAACCCTGTAAATCAGGTCTGGATTTTCTGCGAATTGGCTTCTCTTGTGTTCTTCCCAATATCATCTGGCTACAAATCTGTACGCCTTCCTGCGATCTCACCAAACACCTTCTATGTTAAAGGAACATGCGCCTCGGTGTTCTCATTAGCACATTTTTAAAACACTGAATTAATTAGCGAGTCTGCGCGATGTCACAGACAGAGTGAGGCGAGAGAAACGGTATTTAAAAAATCTAACTCGAAGAAGTGAGCTCTGTGTCCTCGGTGGACTCGCTGCTGTCTCTAATTAAAGGCATGACGACTACTTAATGATTTTAATGAAACGCAGAGACCCGATGGATCTCGAGCTTCGAGCGCTGTATGGAATCTCATTTCCATTACGTGACTGGTTGGATTTCAATCCAAATCAAGCCAAAATTCATTTTTAGGAATGATAAACAAAGTGATTTTTTGATTGTAGACGCCTCCCCAACTGTGAAAACACCACATCTCTCTGTTTAACCCTAAATGAAGACAAATAAATAATTACATTTGTATAATTAATCATATTTGGCATCAATAAGTCTTCTGCCACACAGTGTAGCCTGTTAACCATAAACTGTGGTTGCTAAGCAACATAAAGAACAAAGTGTAGGGCGTGTGAGAATATTAATGATTTTACAGCTTCAAATAAGGCTCAGCCAATCAGGTTTTAGAACTGAAACTGATTTAAATCTGATTTATAATGAAGTTTTAATTTCCCTCAGGGCAAATTTACATATAATTAAAATTCAATGCATAGAAACTCTCTCTCTCTCTCTCTCTCCCCCTCTCTCTCTCTCTCTCTCTCTCAGAGCTGACTCTACAGCAGGCCCTGCATCAATCTGTATTTATGCCTTGCTCCGCCCCTTCTCCCAGCATGCCTCACTGCTGGGACCAACACAGTAAACTCCTTCCATCAGTGGCGGGCATCACGGCCAGCAGAGTGGCCACCTGGAGTGTGGAGCAGGTCGGATTGTAACTTTGGGTTCCACTTTACATTTCATACTTAATTATCCGAGGGATCTGGTGTTGTGAAATCTACCAAATTGTGTGTAGACATTGCATTAAGAGCTAGAGAACCAGCTTGTAGAACTCTGAGAACAATGTTCCTTACCTATTTTTACACTGTCTTTTATACTGTCTTCTGCTTTTCAGCGAGAGCTCCATGTAGAACCCCTCTAAGAACCTGATACTATCTTAAAAAAACCTTCGAAGGTTGTTTATTAGAACGCTACACAAAAGGGTTTCCTCTTTTTGAGAGATTTCCCAGCAGAACCTCTCTGACAAACTAAGAACCTTAAATTTCCCAGAGAACCCTTGAGGATTCAACTCTAAAATAGAGGGCGTCTCATTCATAGAGGCTTTTAAGCACTTTAGCCAAGAACTTTTAACTATTTAAATCATCTTTGAGGAGTCCATGTGGAACTCCACAAGTTCAGATCCCCCTTTTCTACCAACAGGGAATGGGTTCCATTCTGGTTCATGCACCAAATTTTGAACCTTTTGGAGCATTTTGACCAAAATAAATAGCTGAAAAACTGGTTCCCAAGTGGAACCGAAAGCTAGGTGGTTTTTCCAGTGTGAACCGTGATGGCATCATTGGGCGTGCTGTTAGCTTGGCGAGGAATCAGAGTGCAGCAGTGGAGAACACCAAGGGAAAGGAACAAATGCTCGCAGGTAATCAGTGCCATCTTGCTGCTAATGTTTGCATCTGTTGTCCATTGCGCAACACCCTCCAATGATGGCGCAGCCTTGATTATAATGGTTCTGCTCAAAACTGGTGGAAATGCCGGCTGGTTCACTAGCTGGCACCAAGGTTCAAAGAATCCTGAACGGTTCAAGAACCCGTTCCCTGTTGGTGGAAAAGGGGTGGGAGAGATTTGCCAGTAGGACCCCTTTGGGGAAACTAAGAACTTTTAACTATACAGAGAACCATTATGGGTTGAGGTTTCTCTTTCATAGAAGGTTTTAAGTAAAACCTCTTTAGGAATCCAAGAACCTTACAAAGGGAACTGAGCTCAAATCTTCCCTATTTGGGAATTTGAAGCTTTCTCATTAACAGTTGTGTTTGGGTGATTGTCTAATTTGTGCCCTTGTCTTGGGTTCAGTATCCTATTGGACGTTTCCTGATTAAAGGTTCCCAGAACCTTTAATAACCCTTACGTGTCCATAAACATGGTTGAGTGACACATCACATGTTGCCCCTCACTGCAGTGTTGATCTCAGCCCAGCGTTTTGCTTCCTGTTGAATAGTGCGTGTTTTGGTTCAGGTGAGTTTAACTGCAGCTGGATGTTCTATCATTAATCACCTGCAGTCGCTCGTGGCATTTTTGTCGCTCCGCAGGTGACTGAGTTCATCCAGGGCCTCCCGGGATGTAAGGAGCAAGTACACACTTTCAGGGAGGAGGTAATGATTTACACTTCACCCAAAACCACAATTATTATGTGCTTGAAGCAGCATGACTTCCAATTCACTCTCAAATACTCAAACAAATAACAGCCTGCCTTAATCCCCAAGCTGGATTAGTTTTGAAAAAGCTCTTAAATCAGTGTTATTATTTATAAATCAGTGAAATCTGAAGTGAGTTCTTAAACACTTTATAGATTTGTGAAAATATTATAGAGTCTTGGTAACTAGACTTGTTCCTCAATCATGAAGATGTTTCATTGCTCATCTGAGAGTTCTACAGCACACTGTACATCTTGTCCATCTTTAAAGTTCTATGTAGGACCCTGGAACATAGTGATTCAATGAAGAAAGGGTTCCAGCTAAAAAGAAAGCTACAAAGCCTTACCTCTCAAAATGACTCCACTACTTGGGTCTTGTGTAGAAGAATCCATGTGGAATCCATGTGGAGTTTCTATGTTTCCCCTTTCAGATGGTGCCCCTTTAGGACACGAAGAACTCTTAATTACTAAAAGTATCTTTCAGGGTTCTAGGTGGAACTCTACACCCAAGGGTTTTCCAAGTAGAACTCCTTTTAGAGACCAAGAACCCATAACTATCCAAATAAACATGGATATTAATAAAGATGCAGTACTGTACAACAGTAGGTTCCCACTTTCCAAGATGTTTTCAAGTAGAACCCCTTGTGATGAACGCTTTGGTTCTTGAATATTTCATCTTCAAATGTTGTATAGGTTAACCAATGTCTAACTCTCTAGGTTCCTCGCTGTGGATATTATAAGGTTCTTCTTTTTGTTTTCTGATATACATGGAAGTTTCTGTGTTTCTGGGTTTGAAATTCACCAGATGACGTTTAATGAAATATCCAGTTCCAGAAGGTTTCAGGAGGATCTTCAGTTTCTTCACATGTGTATTTTGAATTGGGTTTCAATAGCAGGTTCATTTTCATCATTTCGTGAGATGCCTAAAGCCTCGCAGGTGATCACTGAAACATCTTCACGATTGAACGTATTTTTGAATTTGACTCCTCGAGACGTTCTTGACTCGGCTGATTCCCAACCTCCTCATGTGACTCACGAATATGTCGGTCCCTTCCAGCAAATCGACGGCGAGGCGTTCCTGCTGCTCACCCAGACCGACCTGGTGAAGATCCTGAGCATGAAGCTCGGACCGGCTCTCAAGATCTTCAACTCCATCCTGATGTTCAAGACTGCTGAGGAGTCCTCCTGCAACGAACTCTGACCTCGGGACAGCAAACGCTGGTTTGTGACTCTTGCACAGCGATAAGACGAGAATTCCGCATTTGAAACCGTGATGGAGCGATGCGATTATGAGTCCAGAATATCACTTTCCAGTGATGTGTTCATAATTTGAAAAAGGATACCAGAAGCAAAAATCTAATGGTAGTGATGATGACGATTGTTTTGATGAAACACTACAAAGCACACCAGCCTTTTTCCCCTGATGTGGGTGTTACATAATGCAAGCCACATGCACTGAAAAACCGTACAAAATCATTGCTTTCTTCTTCTTCTTCTTCTTCTTCTTCTTCTTCTTCTTCAAGTAGACATAATCAGCTCTCGCAAACTATTTTAGTCATTTCCAGATTTCTCTCAGTCACTTTTCTGGAGCTGCTCACATTCTTCAGGATCCGGTACAGATCTTCAAATGATCTTGTTTCTTTATCGCTGTTTAGGACAAGGCCCTCGCCGACTAACAGGACGTTATTAAAACCTTCACTAACCTCAGTCTCCAAAAAAAGTTCCTGCAAGCTTTTAAAAAAAAAATAAGTAGTGATATAACGGTTTTTACTTCACAATGTTATTTAAATGTGAACGTTAACATTAAACATGCTGCAGGAATAAGTGTAGAAAGAGTTATAAAGTCTACAGACATGAAATAAACATGTTCTCGAAGCAGCAGGAAAAAAACAAATGCTCTCAGAAATTAGCTGGATAATTAGCTAGCTCATCGAACAGTTTAGCATCGCGCATTCGGCTCAGCGGTATGATTTGTACATTTTCTGAAAATAGCAAAATGAATTCAATTTTAAATGTGACCTTTATTATCATTTTAAGCATTTTTAATGCTCATCTCTGCCGTCAAACGTTAAGCCACGCCTCCTCGCAAACGAAGACTTGAAGAAGAAAGTGTTATTATTATTATTATTATTATTATTATTATTATTATTATTATTATTTTCTTGTACTAGTACATTTTATTCCTGTTATCCCACAGCTTAAAATCATCATCATGCTTACAATGTTTGTTTGTTTGTTTTTTTTTAATTTATTAAAGAATGACACTTTTTATCCATTTAGAGTTGCATTAAATGTTGTGGAACATCCTGTTATGACGTTGCAGCTATAAACACTCGTTTCCTCACCAGCCTTTCTTTTTTCTCTCTCTTGACAAAAAAAAAAAACCCAGTTCCTCTGTACTGTTGGAAAACGTACAAAGGGAGAATAATTACCGTGATGGACAAACAGACAGAGAGAGACAGAGGACGAGGACGGGGATGGATTTTTTCCCCCCTTATCTCCCCTCATCTGTCCCTGGAGCTCAAACACACTTCAAATGAGTCGTGCCTTTAGTGTCCCCTCCCAGCAGAGAGACTCAATATATATATGTGTGTGTGTGTGTGTGTGTGTGTGGGCAGGCAGTATGGTTCCAATATCGTTCTCTCCCAGCTGAATTTAATCTTTAAACCCCTTCGTCAGTCTTAAAGGAAGTGCCAGACTCCATATTTAGAGATGAACGTCTAGATTCTTTCTAAGCTGTGTCACCTGTTATTACAATAAATGTTACCATAAATAACACATCCATAACAAATGGAGAGAAAAGCGGATCAGGACTTTTCCTGGCAGCCATACTTGCGCGTGTATCGCGGCCGCGTCCGTGTTCTCCGGCCCAGACTGCACAGAAACGTTATTAAAGATAAGTTGTGTTTGATTGGCCCGCGAGACGTGCGCTGCTATTTTTAAACCCTGCTTTTCAGAGGGATGTAGGCTGAGCGCTGTGATTCTCCGCTCTGTCATTGTTTACTTATTTATCTGCAGTGAGGTGTTTTCTCTGCGTGTTGCCCGGGCGCCGTACGGGCCGCAGATCCGCACCTCTCCGATCACAGTTCCGCTCCAGATCCCTAGTTATTATTCAGTTATTCATCTTAAAGCGTTTTATCCAGTCTCGCCTCTGAATCATTCAGCCGAACGCGTGTACGAGAGACAGGAGCGAGAGTCAGGGCTTATCTCCTGGGAGCTGAATAGAACCCGGGCAGCGCCGTGGCCCTCCAGCATGAGGTCAGCATGTGAAGGTCGTGTGTATGCAGTGTGTGTAAATGAGATCATCACGCTGCATGACTGGTGCAGAAGCCATGCTTCGCTCTCCAGCTGCAGAGGAATTCGTGCCACGGCAAAAAAAAAAAAAAAAGACGCTTTTTAAATTCCTTCTGGGAATCCATTTGATGTAGCAGGTTGAAAAGACTAACATACGTATAAAACAAGCGTAAAAGGATCCTAGTGGAGGTTATTTAGCATGATGACTCCATCAGTGTGAGGTGTAATCAGTTAGTAAGCATCCATTTACAGCGACGAGGGAAGGATGAAAAGGACGGGTTTGTTTTTATAGCCCATTGCATCCGTTTATGACAAAATATGCCATTATACCCGCAAGAGGTTAAGCATGTTTCACGTTTCATGGCTTTTTCTTTATCATCACAATAACAAAAACGGTGTGTGTTACTCCTCCGTAGCTTCTCTACTTCTAATATTTGTATTTTTCTTGACATTTCCGTTCTGTGTCATATCCTGCCTGCTTCAAATTAAGTGTGGGAACATTTTTAAAATCTTTTCTGGTTTGTCGGTGCGCACACGTTTTGTTTTGATTTATTTTTGTCTATACATTTTTTGGACTTTGTATTTTTCCTTTTTTCACCTCAAACATATGGTGAATGTAAGCCTTTGTGCCACAGTGGCAGTAATAAAAAGTGCTTTTGGACAGCTTGGCCTCCAAAGAAAGGTCCAGCGATGCATCAGAGTTTATGTAACGAGCTCATGTGTTCCAGCAACCTTTTCCCACAAGGATCCACCCAGCAGGCTTGGATCCAATCAGGCCAAACTCCAGAACATCACCGGATCACTCTCAAAGACGCCCGCAATCCAGACCTCCAGTATTACAGCTCAAAATAATTATCTGGCTCATTAAAGACTTCCTGAAGCCAATCTGAAGCAGGATTCTTCTTCTCCATGTGGTCAAACACAAAACACTGCTCCAGTGAAATCCTTTCTCAACATGACTGAACTCTTCTAAGGCTTGAGGCCTTTTATATTGTGGAGCGAGACAGTTCAAGTAGCTTTAAGGTGAAGAGCTGCTCTAAATCCTCTTCATTTTTTAAAAGAGCCTAATGGTGCGGCACAATCCAGCCGGTTCCACCTTTTTCTAAACCCCTTCAGAGTTCTTACCCAGCGTGTCTTAGCATGACTCACAGCTCACTTCAGAGGAAGCATGACGGCTAAAAAAGCCTCCTGCGAAATTACAGTTGAAGTATTTTTTAGAGCAGTGGGTTTTTTTTCCGTTTGAAAAATGGTTTCTTTAAAGAAAAAGTTTTGTGACCTTTTGAACTCTGAAAGCCTCGAGTGAAGCTCTGTCACATGTGTCCAAGATGAGCACAATGCCAATCACGCTTGTATAGTATATAAAGGATTTCAGTTTTTTCACCTCATGTATCCCTTAAAATAAATAAGAGATGTGGGCAAAACTCCTCACACAGGGCACTAGTGACCATTATAGAGCTTTACTTTCTTATTAAAAGTCAAATTTAGAGCAAGATTTAAGACAGAACATTTAAAGGTGCACTGTGTGGGATTTAGCGGGATCAATTAGCAGAAATGAAATACACACGTGGACAAAATTGTTGGTACCCTTCAGGCAATGAAAGAAAAACTCACAATGGTCACAGAAATAAC
>JAQQZX010000012.1:27547428-27567767 GCA_030068355.1 Notoglanidium maculatum
CAGGGTGTACCCCGCCTCTCGCCCGAAGATGCTGGGATTGGCTCCAGCTTCCCCACGACCCAGATGGATAAAGCGGTGTAGATAATGGATGGATGGAAGCTACAGCAACTGCACGTTGTACTGATTTCATGTAAAAGTGATATTAATGGTTGTTGATTTATTTTTAAATATGTAAGCCCAAATTAAGATTTTAGAAGACGCTATTCTTACCAAATATCTAAATCATTAGATGAGCAACTTCTACACTGCTGCCTTCATCATGTAGGGAAATTATTTTCTTGTTTGCTGATTGATTTCTACGCTAACTGACAGCTCAGTGTTGTAGCAATAATGTGCTAACTTTCGATCTGACCCTTAGATAAAAGTTAATAATGTAACTGTTCTTCATCCATTAGCAACAGATTTGAAATCGTGCCTACATTTGTTCATGATTTACTCTATTTTCTGGGTTACTAGGGAACGTTTATTGGGCAATTAGTCTTAACATGGATGTCAAAACACCAGTCACTCAGAGTAGTTTATTCCTTTAAAGTTGTTTAGTAAATCATTCCCTTATAAGTGAGTAAAGGCTAACACAATCCTCCCTCCTCCCTCTCGCCGTCTCTCCGTCTCGCGAGTTCTGTGACACAGCTGAGAAAACTTTCCGCCTCTTGGCAAGAAAGTGAACAGCTTTCCCGTGTTTATCATCTTCGCCTGCTCTGGGAGGACCAACACCGTCGCCGCCAAATTCCGCTCGACTTTCACCATTTGCAGACGAACGGCCAATCAGAAAACTCGTCATGGCGTCTCTAAATAATAAATAAACGGATTCAGACACAATACAGCAGCAGAACAGAGAAAAAGGGTGTGAGAGAGACCCGAGATCACGGTGCTGTCTCATCTCTTCATTAGAAAGAATTATACATGGGCTGTGTGAGTGAAAAAGGATTGGGTTTATATAATGCTCCGGCGAGTGCCGAAAAAGAAAGTTCTGAAATGAAAAGCTAAGTGCATTTTACTCTGATGTTAAAACAGTAGCACTGGAACTCCAGCTGAATAAGAGTCACTCATCAGTCAGCATCTGTAAATTGCTTTGGGTGACAAGGTTCGTCCCCAGCTGCTGCACAATTGAAACAATAATAATAATGATAATAATACTAATATAAAAATCCCTGCTGAATATCTCACTCAGTGCTCTACAAGAGGTTAAATCCCTAATATCTAGAGATCTGACCGAGTCCCTGTGAAGCTGGGTTTTAAGGTGAAAAAAGGAAAAAAAAGAAGTTTTTACAATGAATATGCTACTTTAGTTAGCGCAAACACTGTAAATATACAGAATTGTAATCACGCGGGAATTAAAAGGTTAATAAGATTCCATCTGCAGCAGTGAAACGCGCATGTCTAATGCATCATGGTTCATAAATAGGACAATAACAACCTATAAATATCCTCAAGATTGCACTTCTGGAGAGAATTTCTTTCCTGTTTGCTGAGAGAATTCATGAATTCTGACTCTCATCAGAGTTCTACAGCTCCAAATGTAATTGCAAATCTTCCGAACATGATTCAAGGATAATCTCATTTGGAGAAAATAAACTGTCTCCTTTCAAATGTAACTGGTTTTGAGGTTTCCCCTAGAGTTGGTTTTGAGGTTTCCCCTAGAGTTTGTCCGTGATCCAGGGTTTCTGTTCCAGGGACGTGAAGGACCGCCATCCTGCCTTCAGCGCTCTGAAGAAGCTCACAGTGGCGCTTCATTTTATGTAAACTGATGCCTTTCTTCTGCAGACTTGTCAGAAAGGTGCTGGCTCCTCTTATTTCTACAGAAGGTTTTACGTGAGGTTCTACGTGGAACTTTAGAACAGGGTTCCAGGTCAGACCCTTTGGGGAGGAATGGAAATATTGGTACGAGTTTATTACAACTGTTTGTCGTTTTACTGTAATGTCGTACAACTCCTGGTGTTAATCTCTCCGTGGCGTCTGTTGATGTAAACATTCTTTTTGTCAGTTCAGATGTAAGTCGTCTCTTCGTAACGACGCTTGCGAAGGCGGTTAGCAGAAGACGTTATCGCATGTTAGGAGTAAAACACTGTGTGCGCTGCTGTTGTAGGAAAATAGTCAACAACAGCATGGTGTGAGTGTAGGCGTGTACTTCCTGTTACCATCCTGAAGTGGATTACTGCATGGTTTACTCTTCTTATCTCCATTTCTACTTCAGTATTGTTGCTTTAATACACATGGCCAAAAGTGCGTGTACACCTAACCATCACACTCGATGGGAAGAATTATTTCAGCAACGTGTAATTACGTTTCTACTTGTTTGTTTTACGTTATACGATTTCTGCTTTTCAACTTTATGTCCTGTGTCCTGTGGATGTTCGACCTTTCTCGTTTCATTCCTTTTCTGTGTTCTGTGATTCCGGATGGTTTTATTTCTCCGTGTCTCGTCCACCAGAAGCTCACCATGGCAACAGCAGGACTCCTGCCACTCACCTACCTGACGTCAAAGACAGTGCTCTGTAGGGCGCCGGCTCTAAAGGACATCATTAGAGACGCCAGGCGGGAACAAGTCGAGGACAAACCCTGAAGTGCGTCAGCACACCGCTTTCCTGAGATTTCTCTCCGATTCCTGCCTCCAACCACTGCTTCTAATTTTAACATCATTTTCCTTTCAACCTGGATACTGAGTGGCTTTAACAATGTCTCTTCCTGTCCACGACAAAAAGAATTGTCAACCAGTTTGCATCACATTCTCCATGTTATGATAAAGACCACCTCCAGAGTGGAGATGCTACTGATCTTGTTTTTCAATTTAAATTTGTCCAGCAATGAAAGACGTGGTAAATAAATACGCATTCGGGACATTCTGCTCAAACTCAAAGTTTCTAAACAAGAAAGCTGAATAATCCAATTAGCGATTTCGCTTTACTTCAATCTCACTTTCAAGCTACAGAAGTTTCAGTAACACCGATGTTCTGTTGATGAACGACAATCAGCCGTTAATACGCAGCGTTTACATTTAGCCATGCCCACAAAGCTCCACCAAACCCAAATCTTGTTTTTAATCCCTTGGTTGCTTATACAATCTAAAGCTGATCCATCATGGTTCACATTATTAATCACTTTATATGCAAATTTACCTAAAATCAGGAGCAAAATGTAGGAAAGCGTTAATTGTTCTGCGTAAAAATAGTCTTTACGAATAAACTGTTTAACAACGGGCAAAAAGAAGGTTCTAAACCTTTAGGTTTGTTTGAGAAAATCACACCTGGAGCTTGTAAAAAATCTAAATCGAAAAATTAAAAAAATACGCCAAGTGAATCATTCATGGATCAATTTTCCCTACTGTTATGCAGGAACGTTGCCGATTACACGATAATCGGTGCAGAAAAACTAGCTATGGGAGTTTATTTAATGACGCAGCAGTGCGTTCTGTACATGCCCCAAAAAAAAATTCATCATTGTTTCTGGAAAATCAGCTCCATTATTCCTGTCATCACTCGAACCTGTTTACGTGAAGCGCTAAAATTAGCGTTCGGTAAAAACCCGACCTGGAAAAGCTTTTTAAAAGGTGCTCCAACACTCTGCTCATTCAGAAAGCTTTGAAACGACGGGACTCAGGGGTCCGTGGGTGGTGTGAGCGACGCTAATTAGGATCATTTGGGTTATTGTGTTTTGCGGAAGCATGCTAATGGTGTTTGCGTGATTAAGTGATGATGTTTTCGCACAGAGAGCCGCTACTCCGGCCTTCCACACTTTCAGCACTTTTTTAACGTCATTTTCAACATTGACTCTAAGAAAGCATATAATTAATCATTTAAAATAAGACATTTTTTTAATAATCTTAACACATTTCAGGCTTCCCAGGGCTTTCCTGTGTTCCAGTCTGTTATTTGCGTGTCCTGGTTGTACTTTCTTCTTCTCAGGATCTGTAAAAAAAATGTGACAAATATCTCACTGGGCTGAGTGTGTTCACGTCACAGAGCAGAAAGCAGTTCATAAAGTTTAATGGACGACTCGCGGATAAGGATGTTAATGAGACAATGTAAGGCATGAAAACATATTCAGAAGTGTTTTAATAATTATGTTTCAAGGTAAAGTGCAACTCTGGTAGATCCTGTAGGTTTTATGAATGTTTTAGGTGCTGTGTGTGAAATATAAACAGAAGTTATTGTGTTTAAAATGTATTTCACCTTTAATTTATGTTCAGGGTTGTGAATGTGATCAAATGTGATCATGAAATCAGGAACACCACAGAATAATGACGGAACGCTAATCGCTAATAGTTTGTTTGCTTTTGTTTGCAAACTGCTCGTCTGATTTAGAGTAGAGGTGAGAATCAGGATGAAATCCTATTAGCGCATTAGCGGATTAGCGCACACCTATGAAGCGTGAACGAGCTCCAGCAGTGCTAACGGCTAACAGGGAAATGACTCTATATGTCAGGTTTTCAGTTTGCTGAAGCGACTAAAAGGTTACCTGCCTCATTTGCCTCTTTTCTATTTCCACAGTGGAAATTCATATCCGTTCATATCCCGCTAAGCCGTGCCCCACAGGGCTTTCTTCATGCTTAGAGAACTGATTCAGCTCATAAAGGGGGTTGATAATTAGCTAAAGAGTTCAGTCAGCTGTCACGGCACACGGCTCACTGGGGACCTGGGCTTTGATAGTCTTGCTTTAATTACTTCAGTCTACGCAAGAGCATCGCGGCTGTCTAAACGTGCTCGGGCAGATCCACGCCGCAGCGCAGGTTTGGTTCTGACATCGGATCATCGAGGTCTTTTAGACAAACTCGTTAGCTAAATTAAGGCTTACAGATACACACACACAAAAACAGTTTCCTCCAAATGATCCAAAGTAAAACTTTCAGTGTTACAGTGTACTCAATTTGTTTTAATATAAGAATGAATTCGTTACCAAAAAAAAAAAAAACATCGAAAAATGTTAGCCATCGAGTTTCCTATAAAAATCCTTCAGTCGCAGGTTTTCCTAAAACTCAGTATTCAGTATCTAATGTCATTTTCAGCATAAAGTTCACGCTTTGTGGTTTCTCTAACACAAGTGGTGTGTTTTTTATTATTATTCTTGTCTTTAAGAGAAAGTGAGGGAACGACTGTTTGAATGGATGAAAGTAATGACGTGAAGTTCTTTTATAAACCAACAATTGTAATTGTTAGCAAAATTGCTGCTGTATCACAGAAACAAACACTTTGCAGCATAAAAGCTAATGACCGTTGTGGTGTTAACAGTAACTCCGTTATCATTCCTCTCTGTGCTTTTGTAATTAATGACCCTTAATGGTACCATAGTGCTCCTGAGGGGCCAATTATGAATCCTAATGATGTTCCCTCTACAGGTTTATTCCTCTGGATGGAGGTCTAAAGGATGACAGGGGGTCGCTGTGCTCAGGTCCACCATCCTGGAGGCAGTTTGTCATTAGGTAAGAGTCTGATCAGAGGCTCATGAGTTAAAAATCCCTCTAAAAGCTTGTTTCAGGTGACTGGAAACTACTAACGCTTCAGCTTTCACTGACTCACCAGATCTGTCGCAAGCAGGTGGAGGCTCAGGCTTATTCCTTCGTGTGTGTGTGTGTGTGAAATTCCCAACGTGGGGCACTTTTAGGTTTTGACGAGATGTCAGCAGAAGTCGAGTTCATCAGAAGAGCTGCTGGGTGTCGGAACAGGGTCGATTCACTGCAGCGGCTTCCAGCTAAAAATATCTGAGAGAGAGAGAGGGACAGAGAGAGAGAGAGAGGGGGAGAGAGAGAGAGAGGGAGAGAGGGAGAGAGAGAGACGGGGGGGGAGGAAGATAGAGAGGGAGAGGGGGAGAGAGAGAGAGAGGGAGAGAGAGGAAGATAGAGAGGGAGAGGGGGAGAGAGAGAGAGAGGGAGAGAGAGGAAGAGAGAGAGGGAGAGGGTGAGAGAGAGGGGGAGAGAGAAAAAGAGAGAGAGAGTGGGAGAGAGAGAGAGGGGGAGAGAGAGAGAGAAAGAGGGGAGAGAGAAAGTGAAAGAGAGAAAGAGAAAGAGGGGGAGAGAGAGAGAGACAGAGAGAGAAAGAGGGGGAGAGAGAGAGAGAGAGAGAAAGAGGGGGAGAGAGAGAGAGACAGAGAGAAAGAGGGGGAGAGAGAGAGAGACAGAGAGAGAAAGAGGGGGAGAGAGAGAGACAGAGAGAGAAAGAGGGAGAGAGAGAGAGAGAAATAAATAAAATATCATTCACATCTTCAGACGTAAAAATAATAGGAAAATAAAGCAAACAACAACAACAACAACAACAATAATAATAATAATACATTATCTAGATTGTCTAGTTTCCACAAAAAATATAAAAAAGATAATGAAGTTCAGATCATTTTTGGGAGAGAGAGAGACAGAGGGTGAGAGACAGAGAGAGAGAGAGAGAGGATGAGAGACAGAGAGAGAGAGGGTGAGAGAGGGTGAGAGCGAGAGAGAGAGAGAGAGGGTGAGAGACAGAGAGAGCGAGAGAGGATGAGAGACAGAGAGAGAGAGGGTGAGAGAGGGTGAGAGCGAGAGAGAGCGAGAGTGGGTGAGAGAAAGAGAGAGAGAGAGAGAGAGCGAGAGAGGGTGAGAGAGAGAGAGAGAGAGGATGAGCGACAGAGAGAGAGAGGGTGAGAAAGAGAGAGTGAGAGAGCGAGAGAGGATGAGAGACAGAGACAGAGAGGGTGAGAGCGAGAGAGAGAGAGCGAGAGTGGGTGAGAGAGCGAGAGCGAGAGAGGGTGAGAGAGAGAAAGAGAGAGAGAGAGAGAGAGAGAGAGAAGAGGAAATTCAGAAATCAGATGTAAAAGCTGATCAGTTTGGTGGTTCGTTTGGGGATCTTTAAGGTGAGATAATCAGGGTAACTTTTTTAAGCAATAATCATCATAATTAGTCAATCAGTTACTGAATGAATCTTCTCCAGTTGTATTCATACAAATATTACATACTGTAAATAAGAAAACAAGCTTTTCAAGGATACACGTGTGACATGGCGTGATTACAAAGTGGGCGGGGCTTAAAGGCTCCTTCAGAGTTGCTCTGTTTCGCTGTTCACGAGTGCACAAGACAAACGTTTCTCTGCTGAGTTTTGATATGCGTCTTGCTTTAGTTTAAGAGAAGACATGCGGTTTATCCACAAATCTGAAACATCACTAACCTGTAGCGTCTCTCCGTTAACACGCACTTTATAGTATAAACTATTAATAAGATGTGATTGGACGAAAAACAACACTAAAATATTCCCAGCATTCTAAACACAAAGCCTCTGAGCTGATAAAGGAGTCCAGAACAAAGCCGACAGACACAAAGCCTCATGGGAAATTAGCTGCTGTTTGACCAGAGTTCAATACGAATTCTTCAAAACATTCAGGTAGCTCGCAGTTCTCATCGATTTAACGTGACACTCTCGTTCATCCTGACTAGGCGTGGACCCGAGCACGAAGATATCATATGGAACGAACAGGTTGGTTTCTGCTCTGTATAAAGAGGAAGAAGAAAATTATATATATGGTGGAGTTTTCTGTGGAGTGTGAGGAGGCATTCATTTGAACATTTATGGAAGGCGTCTCCAGTGTCAGCGTTTTGCTTTAACTTTATTGTCAGGTTCTACACAGAACCTGGACCTTTAATGGTTTCCTTGGAGGAAGAACAGAACAGAAGGACCCATGAAATCTCCACAACCGTGTTAAGAGACAAAACACTGCTGTCTTATTTCATATTACAGAAGGATATAATGACTTCCTGCTGATGTTAACTCCATTTCATATTCATCATGTGAAACTGAGGGTGTGTGTGTGTGTGTGTGTGTGTGTGTGTCATATCAGTAAGACTGATGCTCATAATATCTGCTGTTTAGTCAACAGGAAGCATCTCATCATGCTCTGCCAGGCACAAAAAGCCCACATGTTTATAGAAAAGTGACAGTGAAAGCTTTCCTTATGTCCTTATTGAGACATGTGACACACACACACACACACACACACACACACACACACACACACACACACACACACACACGCACACGCACAATCAGCAAAGTAAATTAATACACTTTGTTCACCAAGACCTGCAGAAATGGCTTCTGTGGGTGTTCATTTCTAACTGGTGATTTTTGAAACACACACACACACACACACACACACACACACACCTGATCATCACTGGACACCATTACAGCAGACTGTGTGTCATTTCATTTAGACGTGACTGGAAGCTAACTACTGGCTAACAACAGCCCCAGTCCAAAAAGATAAAGCACATTGCTCAGACGCAGCCTGTGGCTCTGTGGGGCCTCGGGCGAGAATTTAATAACATGTTCCTCCGACAAGTTTCTAAACACACACACACACACACACACACACATGCAGTCAGCGTAAAGACAAGAAACCATTTAGGTTTTTATTAGTTTATGAGTCACGATCAGTTACATTACCCTAAATATTACATACGCAATCGCAGTAGCCAGGTCGTTAAAAATAAAACACCACACTGCTTTTAGTCTTCACGAGAGGATTATTCCTTGTACGGGATTGTAATAAACTTCTGTCCGAATTCTATAACAGACTGCGTGTCTTCTCCATGTCAGATTATGATGAAGATCCTCTAACGATCGACCCGCGATTAAAGAAAATCCAGAAATCAACTTGTGAAGAAGCAGGCTTCAAAGTGAGCTTCAGATCAATTTTTCCGTGATGTTTCGTTATCATTATCACCTCTATCGTATTTGTAGCTATTCCATGTGTTCAGCTGCCATCCTCCTATTGGTGGATTTTAAAGTTGTAGCAACGCTCACAAGCTGAGATTTTATCACAAATGTGACTATGTGAATGTAACATTGTGCGTTCTATTCACAAACTAACGATCCTGTTACAGCGTGCGATTGTTTTCAGGCTGAGAATTGCCAGCTTCAGCCAAAGGCCTCAAGCCTTAATGTGTATTAATAAGGTGATAGCAGGTGTCAGTAGAAAAGAAACGATTTCAGCATCTTTTCTGTTCCTGTAGCTGTAAGCATTAACAGATTATCCGCTAATATTTGATAATTAGCAAGCTAGCAAGCACCAAGATTACAGCAATGGAGACAATGACCTGACCCAAATGTCTCCTCCTCCCATTAACACCGTCCTCTTTCCAGAACTGAAGATCACATCATCGTACCTTCACCTGCCACATCTGGTTCTCTGGTTGTAGGTTCAAGATGTTGCATGATCTTGCTAATGCCTCTGGAAACAGTATTCTGGAATGGTGTTGCATAGTTCTCACAACGAGTGAGAAATGTTTTACAGTCATAGCCTGGAGAATGGCTCTAGAATGGTGAAACCAACAGGATTAGTCCTAAGTGTGTTCCTAGAATAGAATTAGGATTACTATATACAGTCATAGTCTGGAAAGGGGTTCTAGAAACCGGTTGAAGGTGCTAGGTTCTAGAATGGTAATGCCTCTGGATACAGCACTCGCAGTCTGGAGTGTGGGTCTAGAATGTGGATCTAGAATCATGATGCTTCCAGGGAAACTGTATTTACTGTCCAGAAAGTGGTTCTATAAAGTTGTTGTAGGTTCTTGGTTTGATAATGGTGATGCCTAAAGTGAAACACTATTTACAGCTGTATTGTGGTTCTAGAATGTAGTATTAGATGCGTCCAGGGAAAACCTATTTACAGTCAGTCCTAAATGTGGTTCTAGAATGGGTGCAAAGAACTTAAGCAAATGCAAGAAGTTACAAAAAATAAAAGTATAGACTCTGAAACATCTGCATATCAACAAGCAGTAACACGGTCCTAATGCTCTTTCTGAAAAATGTTCAAATAAACCTGTACACTGTCAGATCTACAGTTTAAATCCAGTCCAGTTCTGTCAGTAGATCTGAGTCTAATCCCATGCCAGGTTCTGCTGTAATCCCCGCTCACCATTAATGTTATTAGAAATACAGATAAGGAGACACACACGGCTTCCCTGTGAACACCCCTGTGACACCACTTCCCTCATTAATGAAGCACTTCCTGCTGAACTTGTCATTTCTGTCGCCTCGACCTCCGCTGTGCTAGGCTCATTAGCCTTGGCTCGGTCTGAATATCAGAAGGCCAGGCAGCTCCTGCCAATCTGAACAAGCTGTGTGTTGGCAGATGGAATGGAACTGAGCATGCAATTAGAATTAGCTAAATGTGATATATCGCATGTTCTATTGCAACACGGGTTAGCATTTCACAGAAATAGTTTAATATCTGAAAGCAGGTCCTGAATACCAACATCTCCAGAGTAACCACATCTAAATTCTAGATGGTCTGTGGTAGCTCAGTGGTTAAGACGTTGGAATAGTGATCGGAAGGTCGTGAGTTCAAATCCCAGCACTGCCAAGCTGCCACTGCTGGGCCCTTAACCTTCACTACTCACTTGTATAAGATAAGATGTATGTAAGTCGCTCTGGATAAGGGCGTCTGCCAAATGACATAAATGTAGATTCATCTGAAAATGAGTCTGTAATATCAGTGCCTACCTACAGTGTTCCAAGGATGGTCATGCTTTTGGAGAAACCCTAATATGAAGTGTTGTCTAGAAAATGGTTCTAGGAATTTGATCCCTACAAAGAAACCAGTTTAACACCCACGATTGTAAAAATGTTCTAAAATGTCGATACCACTGTATACTCCACTAGAGCTGTAGGCCTAAAAGTGGTTCTAGAATGGTGAACCAATTATCCACTGCACCAATTATCATACCTACAGAGAAATGGTATTTGTCATAAAAAGGGTTCTAGAATGTCATCAGCGCCAAAGGAACAGTAGTTAGGAGCACTGTAATGAAAGTTGTAGAACATCTAGAATGTTGAAGTATCCAGGACAACGCTATCTATGTGCAGTCTGAAATCAGTTCTAGGCTGCCAGTGTCTAGAACATCCCCAGTTATTTCCTGAACCAATAGTGGTCCCACAGTTTATGTCAACCTAGAGTCGTAGAACTAAAAGTGGTTCTAGAATATCAATGTCTCCAGTGGAACAGGAACTACAGCTGTAATCCTAAAACTGGCTCTAGAACATCAATGCCCAGAAACTGTTTTGAAAATGCCTTTAGAACCATGATGTCTCCAGTGGAATAACACTTCGGCAATTGCTCTGAAACTAGCTCTAGAAGAACTGGGTCCACTTACAGCTGTAGTCCTAAAAGCAGTTTTAGAATATCACCACCTCCAGGAGAACGGTTTATAGCTGCATGCTGTACACGGACAGAAATAACCACATTCATTTGGTCTCCAGTGGTCACCATGGCTGGTTCTTTCTGCCTGTCACCTTTAGCTGATGCTTTAGCCAATCATCATCAGACAGCAGAGAACCACATCAGCATGGAGGAGAAAGAATTAGAGCCGTTAGTGTCTTATTTTTTTTGACACATCCAGCTCTGGCCCTTTTTAACACTTTGATAGCACATAATGCCACCTAGAATTAAGCTATGAGTCATTCTTGCTATGATGTGCTTCTGAGTGTAAATGGTTCTCATTATGCACATGATTCTTTGTACAGGTTAGAGTGAGAGAAGCAGGTACAAAATGTTCAGGAGCCAATCATTTTAACCTCATAATAGTTCCCTTTTCATAAATCAATCTCCTCTCGGGCTGATGTGCCGGAGGGGAGCTGTAGACAATGGTACAGGAAGAGAAGTGAAAAATTTGTCAAGCCGTAAATTTTTCTTGCGAAGAAGGAGAGTGACGTAGGTGCGCCGCTACCCGCTTGTTCCTTTGATCACCATCATTTATTTCTTTCGAGTGGGTCTGAGAATGGCAAAGAGCTCAGCGGTGGGCCAGCCTTTTTCCTTCAAGCTGAAAAGCTCCAAACGGCCAATTTGAGACTCGCACAGCTGCTGACAGATGTCAGCTAACGGCTTACGACCTGTGGACTACAAAGGAAAAGAACATTTGTAAAGGATGTAAATGGAATTGTATTTGTATATTAGACACCACATTGACCTTTATAAATTCTATTTGTTTGGGTTTGTTTTTTATTAATTTGCATACACTGGTCAATGTATATCACTAAAGAAAGAGCTGACAACATTATTTTCATACTGTTACATCATACTCCAAGAGCCAATCATCTTCCAAGATGCAAATGAAGCCCATGCAAATTACAGGATAGTGTGTAAAACTTCTAACCATAGCAAATTAATCAAATTCAACTGTATTTTATTTATATAGCACTTTTAACAATGGACATGTAAAGCAGCTTTACATCACACATGAAACATTTCATCAGACTGATGCTAGCTAACCACAAAGCTAATGGTATTTAGCTAGGTAGCTTGGTAACTAGTGTCTAGTTGTCAAACATGTAGTGAGATTGTGTGTAATTGTTTTACTAAACGCCTTCATGGTACACTTACATTAAGCCATGCCTACAAAATTCCACAAAAGGTAACGCTCACAGAGAGCTGAAAACAACAAATGGTGAAACAGCGCCTCCTACATGTGACGTGCGTTATATCTTCCAGTAAAGCAGCTCAGCCATTACAGTGCATCAGCTACCACAGACACTATATAGGGTGCCATTACTTTTTTCCATCATTGAACAGCTAGTCTTAATCATCTTATTTTTTTATTTGTTTATTATAAGGAGTGAGAAAATGTTCCTTAGATTGGAGTGTGATTCAGTTAAAGCGATGAGCGAATATTTTGTACATAAAACCCAAAATTAAACCTATCTATTAAAGCCCGTCTTTATACGTACAATTTACACAAACTCAGGAGGACATGAACATTTTTCTAAATGACCTTGTACCGTGTAAAAGCTCGTAAACTGATTTAGGAATAAACTCCTTCATCTCCAGTTGATAAATGCTACATTTCTAATTTGCATATGAAAAGAGGAAAGCTGTTGTATAAAAAATGATGCAGTTTAATCCATTTCTGAACAGATTTGTGTTTGAGCTGAATTTTCTGAAAGCGGTATATGATGAATCCTGCCATGTTTTTGCTATTCAGACATATTAACTTTAATATTCTGTAATAAATGACTCAACGCTCCGGCGTGAGCGTCTTACCCTGGAAATGCTGATGCAAAATTTATTAAGAAGAGCCTTCGCGTTTTCAGAGTCTCTTTGAATAACTTATCGCACAAAGAACTGAACGGACATTTACATGAAAAAGCCGCTTCAGAGACCGTTTCATGCTCGGCGCAGAGGATTGCGCATTCCACGCTCGCGCGGAAAGAAATCTGTACGACTAAAGCAAACTTCGGATATAAATATTTATTACAGTTGCAGAAAATCAACCGCTGTGACTGTCGGGTTGCGGTTTGGACCTGGTTGTGCTCCAGCTTGAGTAACCGAGACATGGTTAACAGAGACATGGTTACAATTTACTCAAATTCAATTGCAGTTATCTCTATAGCGTAAACCGTACATTACTATGACGATCCTGTCATGCGAGACTTAAATTAATTACAGAAAATGACGATGTTGTACATACATCATCAATCAATGTGATCCAGAAACAAACATTCTTCATGTAATAATATTTTTTTCTCTCCGTTAGCATGTTTCGTTTATCGGCATCGACCACTGCCGCATTTTGCTTCCCAAAACTGATGAACTTTCAAACAAAAATACAAACACAAAATCTGGATTTCATTTTAGCACTTCTTCTCTGATCAGTGCAAGTATAGAATGATCAAAGGTCCCACACAAATCAGAATGATTTATCAGATTTGTCACAAATGGCTCAGAAAAGATTCAACACGCCTAGCCTCACTCACAAACCAGACTGCCGTTTCCATCAGCACCGAGCTCAGGGCTGCCAAAACATTTAGACTTCTGCAGTAACACAGGAGTGAGGCGTTTATGTGAGATCTTCTCATAAACACTGTGAACATTGCCTTGAAATCCATCTGTCGCTTGTTTAAACTCAGGGGAAGTTTGCAGAGATGGGGTTGGAGATAGCGTTCCATGGGTTGCATTAATGAGATGGATTTAGTGTTTACAGGATTATAAAACAGTCCTGCTTCTGTCCACAGTGGATTAATGATAAAGTGCGAACAATCCTCTCTCTCATCATCGCTTTATCAGTCTCTTCAAAAAGACAAGAACACTCATAAATAATCTATAAGCAGGGCCTTTCATCTTCGCACACTTGCTCCGCTAATCTTGAGCTAAGCTTCGTTACAGATCAGTAAGTATGAAAGTAAGTAGGTACTTATTTAAATATATAGCTAGCTAGTTGGGTAACTAGTAAGCTAGGTAAAGGTTTATAAACACAAAGACATCAAATATAGCTAGCATATCCCTAGCAAAAACTTTCATTCTATCTATTTAGCTAGCTAGCAATATGAGTGACTCGGCAGGCAGCTAGCTAGCAAGATAGCTAAATAGATAAAGATGTATAAAGGCATAGAGGCAGTTGTTAGTTAGCTAGCATATTCATGACATGAACTTTAGCATATCTTGCTATCTATCTTGAAACATTTCATTTCAATAATACTGCCACAAAAGTTCTTAGGTACAATAATGAATTTACTCAAGTATTTTTGCTAGCTAGCTAGAAACATTTTTATATCTTAACATTTCCTTCTCTGTTTCCATTCATTCTTTTCAATTTCTTTTCAAATTCATCATTTCGAAGCTAACCAGCTTCCCTCTTTTGTGCTAGCCGTCATGCTAATACGCAAGTTTAGCTTTCCTCGATTCATCCAAAGCATGAGCGCACGTTACGATTTCCTAATGGTGATACACAGTACTTGTGCCTTTTGTAAAATTTTATTAATTAACTAGCATTGAAGGTAATTTAAAACTTGATGTACAAACATGATGTGAGAGAGAAAGTAACGAGACAACAAGCTATATGAAACTACAAATTAAGTCCATTAGAGATGCTGCTTTCAGCCACGGATTATTGTAGGAGGTTGAAAATGCTTGCTAGGATGTAAAAGTGTATGATTTGATCCAGGCTGCTTGAATGTGTATGGGTTTCGTCTTCATGGCTCTGAAGAACACACTCCTTTTTAGGCCACGCTACACTCTGTAGGAATTTCAGGGGGATTAAATTTACCAGGGTGTTACTGACAGATGAGCTGTCCCACTGCTCACTCGCAAACTATGTACACGCACACACACACACACACACGCATCATAACCAAACCCTAATGGCGTCTAACAGAATAAACAAAAACGCTGCTCATAACCAGGCTGCTTAGCGAGCCACGACCTCGTCATCGCTTCTTCACTTCGCTTTAAACGTTCTCCAACGTCTCGTTCTCATAACACACAGTAATTATAGCATCTATTCAGCTCCTAATAAGGCAAATGTTAAGGCATTGACATTGCAGAGCGCACGTACTAGAAACAGCACACTGTTAGCGAGATAATGCTCCTGGAACTCCTGGAGATCTTCCTTCCTGGAGCTAATCAGTGTTTTCAGAAGATTTGGATTAGCCAGTGTGGAACGGTATTTAACTATAAAGGAAAAAATACACCTGTGTAAGAATTTTTGAATTCCACACCTGTAAATATCTCCAGTTCCTCAAAGCACATCCAGATCTTCAGACATGTCACACACACACATACCAGGAGTGTGTTACGTGGGTAGACTTTTGGTACGTTGGAAATATAGGATGATTGAATAATGATGGGAATTTTCAGTGAGTCAGATTGGAATCATCTCACCAGAGTCGAGTCTTTTCAACCCCAATTAACATTTTGTTAACATTTTGACCAGTTATTGTTTTTCTTCTTCTTCATCTTCTTCTTTTTTACCTACAGTTGAATTTGTTTCCTGAAATCTTTCTCTGTTGTTTGTTTGCAAAATGACGTTGCTGATGCTTAGAACGTTCTCTCGTTCACGGAACTTGTAGCATGTATCAGGATTGGACGCCGAAACCATTTCATCGACAGCATGTGGAGAAGCTGGAGGACTTCTTGTTACAACCAGAAATCCATTTGTTGCGTGTTACATGCTGAGTTTCTATTGAGAACTATTGATTTACACCAAATACAAGAAGCTGGAGCCACTTTTAATAAGGCTTAAAAATCCCTGGCTTTCTTACAGTAATTGGCCGTACAGGAACAAGACGACGTAACCCATGGCAACCCGGCGGAGAACGGCGTCATTCGGCGTCATCTTAAAATCAGAAACAGCAGGGAGCGGATGAGCAGAAAGAGATGGAGGGAGAGAGAGAGGATTAGCAGCATTGCCATGACAGTGTGGCATTTTCTGGATATTTAAAACAGAGTGATGTCCAGCAGCATGGCGGCGTCTTCCCGTCCCCATATTAAAGCTTGAGTTTACCGCCAAGTAAAGCGTTCCAATTATCCTGAAGGATGAATGTTTATTTCCCCAAACACACCAAGCAGTGTGATTACTTTGTCATTTTTGGAGCCAATTCAATAAAGTTCCAGGGTCTCAGATGTGTTGCATTTTAATGTCTCTAATACTGTGTAGACACTATACACACATTTATAATGAAAATACTGAGTAGATCAGTGTTACAGATCCAAAAACAAATTAGGTTTTAACAGCTGTGCTCTGGGGACTCCTTCATAAATGTTAAATAATCATCTTCTCGCAGATTCTACTCGTTTTTAGTCTGTTTACGTGGAGCGTCAATGGAAATGATAACCTATCAGAGCAAGCGCATTAATGTATACCTAAGCTACTGTCGAAATTATGGGAAAGAACACCTGCTGACCAATTAGAATCCAGAATTTATAGCACTGTGGTGTAATTTGCATTAAACAACCGTAATGTCAAGCAGCCACATTCACTTTTTTCCAGTCAGGTGGATTAATCAGATTTTTTTTTTCATATTCATCTCGTGACGTATTCCTGCAGTCAGGAGCTGCACGCCTGCCAAGACCGCCTTCTCTCTCGATTGAGTGACAGCTCTGAAAACGAGGGATTGATCCAGAGAGGTCATGATATGTAACAGGTTATAGCCGTCCATGTGCAGCATTCATTAGCATCCACAGTGCGCTTCCCATTGCTTTCAGAAAACCTTTAAAGCAAAAGTCCTTCCAGGAACCATTTTGTAGAGTCGCTCAAAATAAAAAAAATTCAAAAAAAGACAGAAAAAGAAAAACATGTTGCTCTCAAATACTCTTTGCAACATTTTTACTTTACACTTCTAGTGACAGGACAGGGAGTTTGAGCTGTACCTGTAAACAGAACAGACACAACATTAAATATTCATATCATGCTAACGGCCCAATCTTTCAGCATGATATTAAATTTTCATATTCCGGCCTGTGCTTTCATCACAGTTTGCTATCTTATCATCATATTATGCTGGAAAGATGAATCTGTCTGATAGGCGTTTAAACTTTAATGAAACTATCATTCATCAGCAATCAGTAGAATGATGCGTCACGTGTTCCATATTGCTGAAATTTGATGAAAAGACGTCTTATATGGGACACGTTTTTGTCTTTTGATTTAGATTGCAAAGATTATTAGCCTACTCTTATACAGTAGCTAATGTCCCAGTAATAATATCTGATGAACCTTGTTTCTGAGGATAAAAACGTTCTCTTGTGTACCAAGAGTATCTTCAAAATATCTTATATAAGACACATAAAAATAATAAATAATAATAAAATTATCAGCTTTACTTGCAAGTGTATTTTTTACTCTTAGTTTAGTCAAGCATTTGTAGAATCAGTAGTTATGTAGCATATAAAGTGGCAAATTTGAACTATATTTTCAGTATACTATGATATTGGCTGCATACTCTAATATGTACTAGTGATGTTTTTTATAAAACTTAGTGTACTATTACTTGTAGTAGTAAAATAATATTACTAGTAACATTACATACCTTAGTAACCATTGTCTAGTGTACCAATATGCTAATATTGGGGCAAATATGCTAATAAACCAAAATATGCGAAAATTACTTACAAGTATACAGCATTTGTTTATCTCAGCTTTGTCAAACAAACACAAAATGAGTACTCACATAGTATATAAAGTACTTTAACAATACTTTCAGTATACTGTGTTATATTTAAGCTTATGATATACATACTACACTATTAGTATACTCATATGTACTAGTAATAGTACTCTATAAGCTTAATTACCAAAACTTTATCTAATATAGCAATAGTGTATTTAAATATAGGTTGAGTACAAAAAGGAGCATAGTAGTATAACATCATGATATTTGTATACTTAAGGGTATAAAATACATACTGTTAGTTTACTCTTATTTGTACCAGTAATAATTATATAGGTACTTTACGTTCTATTAGCTGAATATTTTATGTACAAGTAACTGTTATACTCTTACGTTGACCAGTAATAATACTTGCATGAAATGTGAACAAATCTTGTCTTGTCCAATGTATTAAAAGTATCTTTAAAGTATCTTCAGTGTAAACTCAGAATATGTAATATGGTTCATTACAGAATGAGTACTTCTGTGGTATATAATGTAGCAGGTATACTTTTCAGTATACTATGCTATACATACTGAAGATTATGATATATGTACTACTAATTTTCTCTTAGCATGCTATCTTAGTGTACTATACTCTATGTACTCTAATATGTACCATTTTAGGAGTATGTTTAGAGTCAACTCCAAATATGCAATAGATTTATATACAGCTTTATTTTTTAGCTCAGTTTATTCAGCATAGTAAGCTTTAAAACTTGCAAACTTTAAAAAGTGTACTATACTACACATACTACTAGTTTACTCATACCATACTTAATGTATTAGTATTAATACTTTTATGAAACCTGGTATATTCTTAGCAGTAATAGTTCTATGTACTCTGATATACAAATGTTAAATATTTACCTACAAAAAGTTTATGTACTCTGAGTACATGTATGTCTGAGTCTGTTGTACCAAGAGTATTTTTTTGTACTGTATATGTACTTTACATGTACATTAATTTACATACAAGTATACTTTCCTATATCGTATTTTGAAACAAGTGCAGAATGAGTATACTCATGAATGAGAATGAGAATACTTTCAGTGTATTATGTTCTGCACATATAAGGCACTTGTAGTACACCTTGTACATGTACTAAAGTATAAATTTGTGTTATATTTTATCATTTCAGCTTCAAGATATTTTTTGGTGTTTTCTGAACGTGTAAACTTCCAGATTTTCACTCCAAAGTCATAGGCTCAGTAAGGATAAAAGCACAGATGAGATCATTTTATTATTTTTCTTTTAAGAAAGAAACCCACTGAGAGATGGTTGCTGACTGACAGGTCTTCTGCTCTTTCCATGGTGTTGTTGATAGATGCAGAATTAAGCAGCTAATAAATCCTCCATGTTGCCCTACTTGATTCATGAAATAATTTCAGCTGATATTTTCCTGATGAATTATTTATAATGATGTATCAGTTGGGGGCTGACAGCTCAGGAGGGGATGAGGAAAATGAGAACAATTGGTGTTATGTTTATTTTTTCAGGAGAGAACCTAAAGGCTATTACTGTAAGACCACATTGTCATGGTGAAAGACACACACAGTGTTTGACATTTCAGATGTGACATTTCAAGAAGCAATTGCTTGAAATCCTTTCCTTACACCATTTTATGTTTTTTTAATGAGAAGATGTGCATCTTAATTTATTAAATAAATGTTCAGAGAAGGGCCTGACATTTTGCTGTATGGTTGTAGAGATATTCAATTGCTCACTTTTAGACTTTACAATGTATTACTTACATAATCTCCCAGACTTCCTTTGTACGGTTCCTAGGTTGAAGAGTGTGGCTAAGTCTGCACTGTACACACTTGGTCTGTTATAAACAAGTCTTTACTATGAGTCAGTAAATATGGTGACTTATGCTGTTTAAGAGTGCAGTCGAAATATTTAACAAAAGTATAATTTGATTAGCTGCAGTCAGTATCCTCTAGGGACTACAGAATGGACTGGAGGTGGAATGAAGGGATGGACTGTAGGAGGGATAAGGGAATGGATTAAGGAAAGGGCTCTGGCATGGACTCAGGGATAGACTTGAAGATGGACTACAAGAGGTACTAAAGGATGGACTTAAGGAGAGACTAAGGAATGGACTAGATGAGACTATAGGGAGTGGACTATAGGCTATAGGATGAAATAGAAGACAGACTAGGGAATAGACTAGAGGAGGGACTAGGGAATAGATCTTAGAAAGTACTAGGGAATGGACTGGAGGAGGGACTAGGGAATAGACTAGAGGAGGGACTAGGGAATAGACTAGAGGAGGGACTAGGGACTAGCTCTTAGAAGGTACTAGAGAATGGACTAGAGGAGGGGCTAGGGAATGGACTAGAGGAGGGACTAGGGAATGGACTAGAGGAGGAACTAGGGAATGGACCAGAGGAGGGACTAGGGAATAGACTAGAGGAGGGACTAGGGACTAGTTCTTAGAAGGTACTAGAGAATGGACTAGA
>JAQQZX010000012.1:27574172-27588577 GCA_030068355.1 Notoglanidium maculatum
CCCCCCGAGTGTTTTCGAAACTGTTTGTGATGCCGGGGGTGCAGCGAGGTCCTTCTGTAAGAGCTTTTATTATAAACGGGTTTCTTCTGGTGTTAACAGTGAAAGTCAGTTTCTACGGAAACAGTGGTGTTTGTTACGGCACTGTCTCGCCTCCCACGCTCTCACTGTACATCCTTAATGAGAAAGAGAGAGAGACAGCGAGCGAGAGATGAACTGGGAGAACACAACTGCTCAGGCTAATAAGACCGATCTCGACAACCTGCTTCGTAACCAGCACACAGACACGCTGCTGAGAGTGCTTGTGCGTGTGTGTGCGCTGATGCCATCTCCAGCAACTCAAGAAATCCCAAAACAATTGCACAGCCCAGTGTGCTGGAGAAAGAAAACCCAGCAGGACGTAACCGCTGCATTCCTCGCGGGTAAACCGGCCTCACATCAGCAGGGTTAGGAAAATGGTCCTGACTGACCATCTCAGATTTGCTTCATACTTTCCAAAATTAATGTGCCAATAAAGAGTGTGTAAAATTTCAGCCTTGTATCTTTGTTCGTTTTTGAGATACGGGGGCTCGAGTCGGTGGGCGTGGCTCGGGTTTACTGTAGAAAAAACTAAGAAACGCCACGAGCCATAACTTTTGAGCTGTTTACGCCAGACGCATGAAATTCTCAGGAATTGTTCTTAGGTACAAGATGTCTTCAATTACTGCAAGTGAAAGGCCACAACCGCATATTTACCGTTTTATAGCTTGTTGAGATCTGTAAAGAAAAAAAAATTAGTTTTATGCTTTGGAGCCCCTTTTGGCCCTCCGTATCGCCACATTTATACATGTCAGATCTTTCAAATTCTGGTATCGAAAAAAAGCATCATAATTCTGAAAGCTCAGCTTCTTTTAGCTGCTAAACGCTTATTCCAATATGAGAAATATGCATAAAAATGTAGCTTTTTAGATTTCATTCATATTTTCAGTATGAGGTCATGCTACTTAAGCTTTAACGAGGGTGCAAATAATTTTGGACCTCACACTAGCTGGATCTAGGCTGATGAAGCTGTGACACTAGTCACTCAGCAACAACAAAAAAAAACAAAAAACAAAAACAAGATTGGGCTGTTTTTGCTTTCATGCCCTGCTAACTTGTAATCGCTAAAAACCTTGCTAGTCACGATCTCAAAGTCCTCACTGTAACCATGGAAACAAAAGCTAAGAGCGACGCCCACTTTTATAACTGCCGCAGTTCCAAAAATACAGGTCATGATTTATGTAGTGAGTTGTATGATTTATGGCTGTACGTCTGTGTTCAGTTAAAGCGTGTGTGTGTGTGCACCTGGTCGTGATCGATGTCCGAGTCGCCTGTAATGACGATGCGCTTCTCAATCCGCGTTTCTGACAGCCCGCCTTTTAGTGTCTGACAATCAGAAATAAATTATATGTTAAACAGGAGGCTGCTTTTTCTTTATTCCAGTGTGTGCATGTGTGTGTGTTACCTTGGTGATGTGTGTAGTTGTAGTTGTACACAGAGACTCCGAGGTGATGGTCTGAGCAGTCATGAGCATACCGGGCTCGCCTTCTCCGCTGCCATCCGACTGAGAATCACACACACACACACACACACACCAAAGTGAAAACTCAACCCTCGAACTACATGGCTACTCATCGTTTATCTCTGTCCATCAGCAGCCAATCAGAACAAGGCTAGAGATGGAAATGATTACAAATTTTGCAACCAAAGAAAAAGTGAAAGGGGCGGAGTTTATCACATTCATGATGAGAGTGGTCTAATGTCGAACCCTGATTCTGACTCGGATACCTGTGCAGCTTCGTACGTGATGGTCTTGGTTTCTGTGTGGACGATGGGAACCTCCTTGGTGGTGATCTCCGTCTTCTGAGCCGCGAACGTGTCCGAGATGGTCACCATTTCTGTTTTCACCACCGGGGGCTACAAGTTCAGGGGGAGAAAAGTTAGTGGTTCGCTAGCGCACCCTCACCGCTCGCGGTACAGATCAGCAGGAGGATTCTCATGCTTTAACAAAAGTGAAAGAATGAAAGGCTCAAAGCTGCAAACGAGAGGGTTTTGGTGTGATCATGCTACTTGGATGAAAAGCTCAAACAATAATTCGCTCAAATCATCCTGAACGCAAATCTCATCTCTAAATCAAATCACTCGACAGGAAAACGAACTCGAACTCAAAGCGGCGCGTGCAAACGATCACGGCAAGCCGGAGCAAAAACAGACTTCAGATAAAGGGACGCGGACGCAGATCACATGCGGATCTTCAGCACAGGTTGCATTGTGATGTTGCTTTAATGCAGGTTTGGTTGGTTTCTGCGGATAAATTTTTCACCCAGACACACACACACACACACACCTGCAGGTAAAGCAGTGTGAGTGGGATGGCAGATGAGTCATCCAGACCTGTCTTCACCGGTAACGGGTAACACACACTCCTACTGCAGGAGCGCTCTCTCTTTCTTTCACACACACACACACACACACACACACACACTCCGAGAGCCACAGCATGCGGGAAACAACACGAACCGAAATCACACACACAAGGGAAAAGCAGCCCGATCTAACGTTCATGTACAAGGACATTTTGGCATCCGTCACCATGCTACACGTTTGTTAGAGAAGGGCGTGGGCCGATCATCTCCTATTGGCTTGAGGACAATACCAGGTTCTGGAACTTTCCTGAATGAAAACTACACATTGCTTTGAGGAGAACTCCCAGAATCCTGACATCAGATGTTGAAGTTCTGGGGTTTCCTTTTTGTTGTTGTTCTGTTTGTTTATCCTTCAAGAACACAGTGTAAAACCATCTGTTAGCTAAACGCTGGCTATCCTTTCCATGAGGATCGTGTCTGACCAATCAGCGGTATTCCGTATCGAAAGCTCCACCCCCGAGCTAAAAGTTCCAACAGTATTGTTGAATCGATAAGAAAAGTAACCTCTTCTGCTGGTTTATAGCAACATTAATCAATCACAGGAGCACTAAAATTCATACAACTAAACAATTAAAAAAAAACCTGCAATGTCAACCACCTTCATATTTTCGGTCATTTCATCCGGGAAAGTTCTCACTCAGGAAAGTTCCTCAACTCTTCTGTTCCTTAGAAGGTTCAGGAACCTTTTGAATTTTGGATACCATAACGTCCTTGTGAACGGCTAGCGCCTTTCAGCACACGGTGACTGCACACAGTAGGTAAACGGCTTGCTCTGTGTGTGCTGTGTAGGAGTGTGCTTTGAGTGTGTATGGAAAATTAAGATGATCCATTTTAAACAAACAAACAAACAAAAAAAAAAAAAAAAAAAAAAAAAAAAAAAAAAAAAAAAAAAAAAAAAAAAAACCAATGACAAGAATAAAGAGTGAATTTTGGACAGACGCGTCATGGCGCGTCGCTATTCTCTTGCTTCTTTCATGCGTATTAACAGTGAGAAACGAACGAGGCGGCCATTTTGGTGAATGTAAAAAGAAGAGAGAAAGAGATAGCTGTGCTCTCCGGCGGAGAGGAAAGGCAGCAGGACAGGGATGAAGGGATGATGAAGGAGAGGAGGAGGATGGCGTAATCTGCAAATCTGGTTTTCAGCCAATTACCTCCGAGCAACAGATCACCTGCGGGACACGCTCCGTCTCTGTGTGAGACACGTCGCCGTTGACGACGCAAGGCTCCTCCTCTTGTTCCTCAGCCACAGCGCAGGGAGTGGGCGGAGCTTCAGCTTCATCAGCGTGACCATTGGGTGCTTCATCAGGCGTCACCAAGACGACTTCTCCAGATACTTCCTCTTCTGCCGGAGCTGGTGGCTCCTCCTCCATCACAGACTCGCTGACCGGCTCTGGCTCGTCCTCTGTGGGCGTGGCTTCCTGCTTAAGCTCCTCCTCTTGCTCCTTCTCCTCTTCAGGCTCCTCTTTGATAAGGGAGGAGTCTACGGAGGCGGGGAGCTGCGCGTGATACTCCGCCTCCTCCTCGCTCTCACTCTCTGACGTGTCGCTCTTCTCAGGCTCCACCTCTTCTTCCTGTGCTTCCGGTGCTTTCTCGGTAACCACGGTTACCACAGTCGACTCCTCAGGGCTTTTGGGCTTGTTCGTGTTCATCTCCTCGATAACGACGATCTCCTCCACGACTTCTATAACCTCGGGCTGACCGTTAAGCACTGAATTTTGTTCACTCTATAACAGACGACAAAAAAAATCAAACGCAAAAAAATAAAAGACAGACAGAGGATGGAGAGAAAAAACAGAAACGATGACAAACACATATAAACAAAAAAGAATGAATGGACAGAAATACTGAACTAAATCACACTGAAAAAACAATTAACAAATAGGAACATAAATAGATGGACCAACGTAGTTATGACTAGATACATGGATGGTTGGATGGAGAGGTGGATGAATGGGTGGACAGACAGATAGATGGATGTGTGTTAGGTCTGATGTGAGGTGTGAGTTAGCTTGGTGTTAGGTTGCGTTTAGACACCACCTTGCTGAGGTCACTGCTGTCAGAGAGGGCACTCTCGAGGTGGGCGGGCTTTATCTGTGGAACATAAATGGTAACCATAGGCAACTGTCACTCAAAGCATGTCATTCAGCATGTTTTATGATGAAGAGAAGAACCATAGCCGCGATACATACAAGCAAATAAAAAAATTATTAACATGGATGATTTTCAAAGCACATTCTTTAAAGGTTTTGTCCAATCTGGTCTCTTGGTTATCAGTGTTAAATATTTTTAAAAAGTGCAGAAAGTGCAGCTAATTACCTTTTAAACGAATTAGTCTCACTTTGAACAGTTCCAATACAAAGAAACTGTCAGAGAATAAAATAAAAGCCTTTTCAAAAGGCGACTCCCAATTAGCTGGTTAATTCGGACCAGGCTTAAAAATATCCAGTTTTTCGAAACAAGACCAAATCTGGACACAAACTTCGAAAAAATGACAACATAAATGAGAAAAGTTAGAAATCGCACATAATGAGCGAGCGAGAGAGAGAGAGAGAGAGAGAAAATATAAGAAAGCGGGGCGATCGAGGAGGAAGTTTAGTGTCAAAAGGCAGAGAGCACCTCGGACTGTGCAGCGACAGTGCCCTCTGCTGGAGAGACAGCGCCACTGCGGGAGTTGGGGGAGGGGTCTGAGAAACACTACGCAAAAACAGAGAGGTGAGCTCCTCTTCTAAATACTACATAAAGACACAGACAGACGGGACGAAAATAGGGACAGGAAAAGAGGGACAAAGAAAAAGAGCAACCCAACTGTTCGGGTCAATAAACCGTCGATGTAGTGAGTCAAAGTGACTGTATTTGAATGCGTTTTCTAACCATCATTTGTTCAAAAATAAACTTCGATGGAGTGTCCAGCTGTGCCTCGATGTGCAGGTTTAAACCCACTCCATGCCATCCCTGAAGAAGAGCGAGATGAGCTAATACTGTCCTGAAACAGCATCTACGCCAGGTCTCAACAGATTATACACTACACATGACAGTAAACGCCGAAAACTTATTCACAGGAAAGGGTGTTATTTCAGACATATAGCTAGATATGTAGTTTATGCACTAATTCACAGCTACCGAGTCCAATAAGGACCTTTCATATGGCCTTTAACAAGCTTTACATCACGTATGTGGAGTAGTGGGTTATGCAATGCCACTATCGGTACGTTTAGTCCTCAAAATATTCGTATTTGAACAAAGTTAGTTGGTTCTATTTCCCAAAATAGAAACAAATTAATACCTTAATTTAAACCACTGCAACCATGATCAGGACAAAAAAAAGAAAAAGAAAAAAAGAGAGGAATAATTGCTCCTGTTCTTCATATCGGTGTTTGTATCTGCTTAAAATAATTTTTTTTTCAAATAATGCATTGTAAAATGTAAAATTTTTGTTATGTAGACATAAATTAAAAGACATGCCTGTTTATATTGTCTTGGAACTGTAGCAGCGTGGTCAATAAAATCCCAGGGAACAATGTGTAAAATATTAAAGGTTGGCGTAAAATGATAAGATGCTAGACAAACACAGCTGCTGTCTGAGGTGGGTGTGGTCTAATATTCTAATGAGTTGCTTGAAGGACAGCACTCTGTGATTGAGCCTGTGAGCACCCAAAGAACAGCATGAGTCAGGACTGATCAACCTTCATGTAGCAACCATGCAAGTTACGCACTAATAACATTCGCTGAAGCTTATGCAAGCTTACTCAAGATTAGCCCCACCCACTTTACACAGAAAGCGGAGAAATGTCACCAGTTATTCGGAATTTGCAGATTGTAACCAAGTGCGATAGGAAACATCAGGAGGTGATTTAACTTCCCTGGGACATCATGACGGTGAGAGGAAATCACTTCCATGAAACAGCCTTTAAACCCATAGAAAGCAGCTGGAAATAGAACCCGGAAGAACAGCGAGAGCCCTGATCGTAAACCCACAGAACCAACTGAGAGTCAGGTTACCCTCAAGAGAAGAGGGAAGGAGAGAGTGGAACACAAAGAACCAAGTGATGGAGTGAAAATGGCGTGGATGACGCCACTCAGTCCCAGAAAAGAAAGCCTTCCACACATACAACACTGCAAACACAGGCATCAAAAATCACCCAGAAAGCAACATTATAGCAGTAAATAATAATACAATGTGGGAAAAAAAAGTTACAGTGGAAAGCTCAAGCAAATAAAGCCGAATAAAAGAAAGACATCCATTATAAATCTTGCACAGAAAACAGCAGGAAACTCAAATCCAAAGCCAAGCACCAATCAGATTGCATGATTTTCCCAGCAGGAACAAATAAGATGCAGAATATCAGGTGCAGAACACAGTTTTGGAGAAAACTGCCCTTTTTGTTCTGCCCAGATTAGAGTGAACATGAAAGAACATCCACTAGGAGGACAACTAGAGACTTTAAGCATGGACCATTGTTGGACAACGACTGTTAAAGGGACAGCTGTTTGAGGGTGAGAATTGTTGGAGGAATGACAACTGCTGGGGGATGATTGTTGGGGGTACAACAGTAGAGAGAGACAGTGAACGTTGGGATAGTGACTATTGAGGGGGTGGTGCCTGTTGGAACGATGACTGTTGGGGGTCAGTGACCGTTGGGAAGATGATTGTTGAGGGTATGGCGACTTAGCGGGAGGGCTGTTCAGGGGTTGACAATTTGGGAGGCAGTAACTGTTGGTGGATGATAAGAGGGACGACTGTTGAAGAAACAACAACTGTTCAGAGGATGATGGTAGGGGGAATGGCAGTTTGGGGTGGGGGTGTTACGATGACTGTCGCTGACAATGACAACTGCTGGGGACAATGACTGTTGGGGGATGCTGATCAGATGCTGACTGATTGTGGGGACTGTTGGGGGCCAAATGTTGTGGGATGACAGATGACAACTGTTGTGGGGAGGACTGTTGGAAGGGATGACTGTTGTAGGGACATCAACTGCTAAAGGTGGGAAAATTACAGTTGAGGGGCAAAGCTGTTGGGGTAACATCAATATTGGAAAGGATGACTGCTAGAACGGGGTGACTGTTGGGGGATGGATTTGGCATTTGGAAATAAATCCGTGTGAACACTCCTGTGCTCCGTTAACTCCAAGTTGCTAGGGTGGCAAGATGGAAAGTTTGAGAATTGCTCCGAATTCGTTGACAAGATCATAAAAAATTCTGCCTACTTATGCCTAACCTTTCATGCCGTAGTATACCAACAAGTAATGTCTGGAAGGAACAAGTCCCTGCAGTTGTCCATGCTTAAAATCCCTAATATCAGAGTCGCAAAGCCATCAACCGTTGATCAAAAGTGGAAGACTGGCTTTGGGTGTACAGGAAGTGGTCATGAGGCAGTCGGAATTGCTAAAGTCTCTCAAGGTGACTCTGGGTTACAGGCACAAGCCAAGGTTTTTGATTTTAAATCTGACAAAATGAAACCTCAGGCACCAGAGAGATGCAATAAACAAGACCGACTGCCACGTGGAAAACAATAACGAGACAGAAGAGCGAGTGCTGCATGCAGGTGCGATGGCTCGCAGCTTCTGTGGCGAGAATCCCGGCGCAGAAGAACACGTACCCCTGGGACGGGCGGATGCAGGCTGGTGGTGGCGGGGCTGCCAGTCAGACGCTTTTCCCACTGACTGGGCTGTGGCTCGGGGGCCGCCTCCATAAAACTGCGCTTTAGCTCGCTAATGCTAGCCTGATGCCTCAAAACATCCTCCTGTGTCTTATCCAGATCCTATTGCCACGGCAACCGGTGGAGAGGGAAGGGGAATCAATATCCATGTCATTAGTGTGAGAATACACAGAGAAGTCAGAGAAGAGTGTGTGCCAAGCCTCACTGCTGGAACATCAGGTACGACCAGATTCCGTCAAACGGCACGTGACTGGTTCAAACAAGGGGCGGAGCTTAGTTTTAATCTAATCAGCCAATCATGACCGACATTACCGATTCCTTGAATCCTTTCTTCTTTCTCAGTTCTTTGATCCTCGAGTCTTTTTTCCCCCCTCCTTTTTTAACACTAGTTACCTTGTTAGCAAAACTGGTTAGTAGCTTTCAATAGACATTTAAATAGTTTAACTCTGTGACTGGATTCAGTTAGCTTACGCAATAGCAGTTTACTTACCATTAGCCAACGTACAAAATCCAGGCTACAATGTTTTTGTATGAAATGGAATTTTTGATCCGACACTAAACTAACACATTCTACAACTAGACAATATGGTCTTGTTAGCTAAAGCACTCCGAGGTGTGTTCACATAACGGTCTTAGATAATAGAATATATTTTACGCTAATTCTTAAGTTTTACCAAGAAGTGAAATGTGAAAAGTAAGGATAAGAAATATTTTATGATTGGCTGATCAAATGTAACGTAAGCCCCACCCCTTTTGACCCGGGCGATGTCCGTCACTGTGCGTGTGCGCGTGTAGCAGTGAGCCGAGGCTTTACAGGTTTTTTCCGTCCAGCGTAGTTACTGAAACACTCGAGAGTGAAACACACAGCAGCTACACAGTTACAGGCTTTGTTCCAATCCACTTCTACACTCGACTCGACTCCTCCTCAGATGTGCACGCCATCTAGTGGCCAGAGTGAGAACAGCATATGTTCTGATCTTTTCCCTTTGTTTTCCCCCCCCATCCTTTCTTTTTCTTTAGTTTTATTTTTCCTTTCCTCTGTTCTATTTTTTCCCTTCATTTCCTTTCTTCCCTGTTTTTTTCATCTCCTTTCCTCTCATTTTCACATTTCGTTTAATTCCTTCTGTACTTTCTGCTTTCTTCTTCCCTTACCTTTCTTTCTCATTTTCTTTCCATTACTTTTTTCTATTTAGTTGTTTTCTAGTTTTTCCTCTCATTTTTTTGGTATTTCAATTTCCCCTCTTTTTCTTTCTGCGCTCTTCCTCAATCTTGCTCTTTATCCTTCACATTTTCTTAAATCTTTTCTCTTTCCATCACATTTACCAAAAAAAATCAGTTTTTTTATGTATTGATGCTTTTTTTCCCCTTTTATTTTTTTTTATTACTTTCTTGCTCCATCTGCCCTTTATCTCTCATATTTTATGCTCATTTTCGATTTCATTGTTCTTTATGCTTTTTTTTTTTTAATACTCCTCACATTGTCCTCATTTTTTCAGTTGGAAAAACTTTTCACTCTTATAATTTTTTTTATTCTCTCTCAGCACTCTTGTGCAAAAAGCATCAATGTGATTTAATTTATTTTAGATTTTTATTTTATTTTATTCAAAACCAAAAAAGGGTTCAAATTTTTTTTTGTTTATCTCTGTAAATAAAATTGCTTGAGCATGTGTGTTTCACTCAGGATCAATTAAGCAATCAGTAAGTGTTTAGTACGTACACACACACACACACACACACACACACACACACACACTCTCCCACAAACCAAACAGAATGTAAAAGGATTAGTGTGGTTAAGAAATAAAATACAATGCATCCATTACATCATGCACAAAAGTGTACACACACACACACACACACACACAGAATGAGAGTGAAGGGCAGCTCAGAAGAGCGAGAGCACAGCACAAACTCGAGACTCTGATTGTTCTTCAGGTTTAGAAATGAATTTCAGGGTAAATATTTATCCCCGTCTCCGATCAGAGAGATACGAACCTCCAGCATTAGATTGCTATGTCTGACATAAATATTCTCTCCCTGCACTCTCAGCTTGCTCTGCAGAGTCAAAAACAGAAACCAGACAAAACAGAACAAAAAAAGGTTGGCATGAATGGGGGGAAAAGAAAGAAAAAGAAATAAAATGAAACAGTGAGTGAATGAACAGTCCAAACCCAAACGCAGCTTAAAAACCCGTCCAAACCGCCTCCGAGAAGAGTGTGTGTGTACTGACTGATTAGTGATTCAATTTTAAAGCCCATGACAACTTTGTTTCCTTTAGAAACAAAAATTGTCCTGCTGTAAAAGATTAAAACACTTTCAGGCTGCGGAACAGAAATATTTACTGAAATTTTGTATTTTTTAGAACTTAAATAAATAAATAAGGTGGACACACAATCCCACAAAAAAATACACATGAAAAATCAAAACTCATGTGCTTGATAGAGTTATAAAAGTAACTTTAACCATAAATTTTTCCCCCCAATTCGCAGGTTGTCATAAAATCGTCAGACTGGTTACGTTGCCAGGGCAACAACAGCAGCTATCACTTACGCACATGCAGTTTTTAATCAAGAATTTCTAATATTTTTGTATTTAAAAAAATGTTTCCAACTGACAACTACATGTAGCTTGTTTATTTACTGATTTATTTATTTTCCGATTTTTCGTTAAAGGTTCCTTTTGTGACGCTCGCAGATAAGCACGATTAGCGCTAAGCGGGTTGTCCGGGGCTTTGATGTTCGCTAGCTGACGGTTTGGACAGGCTTCTCTTCGGTTTCACAAAGCTGAAAACAGACGCGGGCACACCATCGGCATCATCATCCACAGACCAAAATAAGGGGGCACAAAATCACATCGAGATTTCGAAAAACAAGACCCAAGAACCCCACATGGATGAAAAGGAAGCGAACGGAAATAAACGATTGTCTACAAACATCACGGTGATTAAATGAACCTTGGTTTGAGGGGAATCAGCTCCGCCTGTTTCAGTCTGACAGCATGATTGGAGGAAAAAAACAACAGTTAGTCACATTGCCCTTGATTTGTGAATAAATAAACTGTAAACTGAGAGAGAGAGAGAGATGCATGCTGGGAAGGTGAGCAGCAGACCTCAGCTACGGGTTCGGCAGTGACTTCTGCAGCTGTGGCCTCCCCAGGCTCCGCCCCTTCTTCCACCTGTGGAATCTGATTGGTGGAAATGGACGATTCAACCAGAAGGAAAAGAAAAGGTGAAATGGATGATGGGAAGACCTGACATTTCTGTAAAAATGAGGTGCGTAAGGTCACGAGGAGAAAGACTCGAGCTCAGGGATTGGCTGATCGATGTTAAGGGGCGGGGCAAGGAAACATGACGCAACAGTGATTTCCTGGACTTTCCTGTGCTTGTGTTCTTTACTGGGTTTAAGAGCACAGAAATACTACGCATGTACACAACGTATGGACAATTTAACGCTAAGATCACGATTACACGTCGAAACGGTTACAAGCAGCTTAAGAGGAGAAAAGTTCGGACCAAAACGAAGCGTGCGCAGTGCGAGGTATTTGACGTTTGGTGCCGTGATGAACGTCTACGGAAAATCTTTTTCGGGTAAATCTATGACACCGTGGGATGCGGACAAACATCTTCGAAAATCCCTTTGTTTTTTTTTCTTAGCGCAGTTTGGTGTAACTCCACCCCCCTAAAGGTTGAAGTGATGGAGAAACTGGCTGCAAATTATACTTCATTTGAAGGACGAGTATTAAAATTTGAGAGCGTTACAGGAAGGGATTGCGGATGAGACAGGAAAACGATTCAAAGCAAAGTCCTGACGGGGCTAACTGACGTCACTGGGTGTAACGGGGACCTTGTGTGCATTTCACTTGTGGCTGAACTGCAGGTTTTTAATCTCCGAGTGAACTAAAAGCTTCATAAACGTCGCTTCAGAGGACGAGTCACTGTGTGTCCACAGTGAGTTATATGTTCGCTAATGGGGCCAATGAGGCTGGCAGGGCCGGAGCTATAAATAGATACTCAGGAATGCTGGGAAATTCGATTTACAAGCAGGAGGAGGAGGAGGGATGAGAGCTATTTTAATAAATCTACCACAGTGCATAGCATGAGGAAGCAATGAGGTCGTGGGCTAATGGAGGAAAGGGGTCGAGGGTCGGTTTAGGCGGCCGCGTCACACGTCTCCTCTCGAGGCGTTGCGTCCGCGCCGACCTCGGCAGCCCAGAAACGGATGTAAGCTTTGGGCTCGAGGTAGCACAGCGACACTGCGAGAGGCAGCGCGAGTGCCAGAGAGAGCGCCACCGAGTGGCAGGCTGAGAGAAAGACGGCGAAAATGAGGACGAAGGAAGGACACGGCAGGGCGATGGAGCCGTCCTCGTCCAGCAAGTGCGCGCCCTTAAACAAGGCCAGGAGGGAGGAGCCTGGACGTGCGTGGTGCTCTGTGGGAACGCTGGAAGGGGGTGGAGCAAAAGCAGACACGCCCTCTTCAGCACAGTGGGCGGGGTCTGTGTCATCAGGGTTGGGTTCGGGTTCAATGGGAAGGTCGGGTTCGAGGTCAGGGTCACCATCGAGCTCGGGTTCATCCTCCGAGACGTCGGACAGGATGTCCAGCTCAGAGATGGTGTCCAGGGTGGGAGGGAGGGACGACAGGGACGAGGAGGAAGGAAAGAACGGGAACATTACGAGCGACTGGGTGAACGAGGTGCGAGGAAAAAAATAACAGCGTAGTGAGAAAGAGCGACAGAATGAAGAATAATAAAAAAGAAGTGTGTATGAAAGAGAGGAGAGAAACACAGCGTTAGTCAGACAGACTGCTGGAGGTCAAAGGTCACAGTGCGGAAGAGGACTGTAAAGGGATTGGTGAGGTGGGAAGGGACTGATAAGGAAGGAGAACAGGTATGTGTGTGCGCACGTGTGCGTGCAGTTTACATCTGCAACATTACAACCAAACCTCCAGTTTTCATGCCACGCGTTTTCCTTCTTTCTTCTGTCAACCTTCCCTTCTCTTTATTTTTCTATCATCCCACTAACTTTCACTTCCTTTCTATCTTCCATTCATTCTCCCCCTCCTTCATCTTGTTTTTTTCCTCATTTCTTTCTCTTTCCCCTCTTCTTCTCTCTTCCTTTCTTCCATTCTTTCTTACTTTCTTTCGTTCATCACTTTCCTTTTTACATTCTCTCCCCCTCTCCTTTTCTTTCCCCTTTTTTGTTTCTTTGCCTGTCTTTCCTTTCTCTTCCCTTCTTCCTTCCTTTCTATTCCCTTCTTCCCCATATGCTTCCATGTCCTTCCTTCGTCATCCTGTCTTCTTCCTTCTCTTCCTTTCCCTCTCCTCTCTCTCACGCTCTTCTTTTGTTTCTGTACAAAAACATGTCTAATATAAACACAGCCTTATGGTACAGAGCAATGGCGATGAGTGAGAGAAGAAATAAGAGGAGTGAAAGAGGAATGACAGAAAAAGACCGCAGGGAGAGGAAAAGAAGAAGTGAAAAGGAGTAAACACAGCAGGAAGATGGCTAGCTTTGCTCCAACAGGGTGAAAGCAGGAAGCTGGTAACGCTCCGAGCTTCACAAATCAGCCGCTTGTTCCACGCACCCTGAGTATGTGAGCGTAAATCAGACAGAACGTGATAACGTGTTTAACACACTTCTTCCGTTTGGCGATGTGAGGACTTGGATGTGACGTCTGAGATGGAGACGGCAAACAGGGAGCATGATGGGAAACTCTGAGTCGAGTTATAGGGTAAGGAACTGGGATTGAACATCCTCACAGTTCAAACAACATGCAGCATTAAAAAAACAACACAAAAAGAAATACACAAACAAACAGTCATAAATAATTCTAAAACCCAGTTACTCCGTCGTGGCTCCTTCCTTAACAACCTGCGAAGAGAAAAGTCGAGGCTGAAGAGCACGGGTTAAACTTCCTCACCTTGGTATCTGAGCAGGCATCCAGGGCGGGGTCGTGACCGTTCTCACCGAGGGCGTGGCCGCGATCGCTCAGTGGAGCTGTGGAGTGGAGGAAGGTCAAAGGTCATAAAAACAAACATCGAGATGCACGCGTGAGATTCAAGAAAATATCAAATATGCTGGTGTCTATCCAGATGTGATGTGTACACTGTTTATCCAGATGTGTGGTGTAGACAGTGTGCTGGGTGTCTATCCAGATGTGTTGTGTACAGTGTTTATCCAGATGTGTGGTGTAGACAGTGCGCTGGGTGTCTATCCAGATGTGATGTGTACAGTGTTTATCCAGATGTGTGGTGTAGACAGTGTGCTGGGTGTCTATCCAGATGTGTTGTGTACAGTGTTTATCCAGATG
>JAQQZX010000012.1:27615374-27635515 GCA_030068355.1 Notoglanidium maculatum
TCATTAATCTAATCTAACCCCAACCCGAGTTACAGTATCACCTGTACCAGTGCTCATTAATCTAATCTAACCCCGACCCGAGTTACAGTATCACCTGTACCAGTGCTCATTAATCTAATCTAACCCCAACCCGAGTTACAGTATCACCTGTACCAGCGCTCATTAATCTAATCTAACCCCGACCTGAGTTACAGTATCGCCTGTACGAGTGCTCATTAATCTAATCTAACCCCGACGCGAGTTACAGTATCGCCTGTACGAGTGCTCATTAATCTAATCTAACCCCGACCTGAGTTACAGTATCACCTGTACCAGTGCTCATTAATTTAATCTAATCCCAACCCGAGTTACAGTATCACCTGTACGAGCGCTCGTTAATCTAATCTAACCCCGACCTGGGTTACAGTATCACCTGTACAAAATGGTGTAAGGTGAAAAAAACAAAAAGGAACAAAAACAAATGTTGACAATAAATCAATTGACCCTCGAAAGCACCTGATTACTTTGACAACAAAACATCCATCATTTGGAAACATTCATTTGAAATTTCCACACTTTTCCGGACCCTGGATTCAGTCTAAAAGATTTTTTTTATTAAGTTGCTTAAAAACATGGACCTGAAAACATATTTGACGCTATCTTAGAAGTTACATAGCTTATTTTATATATGTTTTTAGATTGCATTTTAAATTCTGGAAATTTCGATTAAAATAAACTCAAATGTGTCAAGTTTATAAATAAATAATTTTTATTTTTAAATTTACTTAATCATCCTGGTAAACTTAATATTTTGATATTTTTTTAGAAAACAAACATAGAAACAAGCAAACAAAATATTTATCAAAAAATATTAACAAAAATGTTTATCATTAACGGTAAACTCTTTCCTTAGGTCGCGTCCCAAACAACGCAGAATCACACTACATAGGGTGCAGGACGCCATTACTTCGTTCCCTAAGTAGTGCACTTCAGTACATATCAGGCGGCCATTTAAGACTCCGCCCATGACTCTGTACCCCAAAGGACGTTAGCGTTAAATATATCATCTGAAATGCATTTCTAAAACATAAAATGGATCCAGACGACGTCTAATCACACAAACGGCACGCGTTTCAAATAAAATTCACATTTTACAAACAAAAACGAGCAAATAATTTCAGCTAATTTGCCGCATCAACACAACCTGCTTGTCAAACCTCTCCATGTGTATGTGAAATCCGACAACACTGATGGTTTCTGGGATAAATTCAGCCTTAAACTACATACCTTGTGCTTTCGAGATGAAATTAATCAACAGAGGTGACTTGTAGAGAAAAATCCGCGCTCGGAAATTCCGCAGAAATGAATTAAAACCGAGAATTTCCAAACGGAAAAATCTGTGTGAGGTAAAACCCAACAACTGGAACTCTACCTCCCTCCTTCACTAAGGCTCCTGAAAACGCCCCGCCCCTCCATCATGATTGGCTGAGCCGTACACCAAGGGTTTCAAACATACAACGATTACTGGGTGTCCCTTCTGTCTGTCAAAGTAAGCTCTGCATTTCTATTGGTTGCCTCCAAAAATGAATCACAAAACCCGGAAGCGTGATTCTGAAGTAAACAGCGCCCACTATTGGATATTTGAATTACACAGTTTAACGCTGTTAATGTTATCCATAAAATTACAAGTAAAAAATTAAATAAAAACATTAAAACTAAAACAAGATTTGTTCAGCTGATAACAGAGCACAGAAATATATATAATAAATAAAGGAATTATGATAAACATGACAAGATTAAACAGACGTTAATGCTAAAACAAACTAATCTGGCATGAAATATAATCAACATAAACTTATGATTTCTAAAATATTGGCAGCTTTAAAGATTTGGTAACCGTGCCAAGAAAGAAAGAAAGAAAGAAAGAAAACAATGTAAACATAACATAAATGTGCAGTATAAAGAATATAAAATCAACAGTTAATGTTTTAATTCTTCACTCTGTATGTTACCTAAACTTCAAAATGATCTCTGACACCACATCTCTATTTCACTCTAAAACGGAGGAATTTGTTATCATCCTTTCTTATCCATGATCTACCAGGAAAAAATGCTAATATAGTAGCCCCAAAAACCAATAATCTTGTCTTTAAGGATCGTTTCAACATTATAAAACTGGCCGTACTGCAAAGTAGAAAAGTATTTATCCCTTATCTTGTGTCTAGACACACCCAATATTTTGTCAAATGGATGATGCAGACACACCTTGTGTAAATAAAGAAAGGCAGACAGACAGAAAGAAAGAAAGAAAGAAAGAAAGAAAGGAGGAGAAAAACAATAATGTTATTAAAAAGGAAACAAACAAAGAGGGCGCAACAAAAAGAAAGCACTCAAAATAGAAACATGACTAAAACTAGTGATGGAGGAAAAAGGAAGAAAAGGAGAAGAGTCACATTACTGTATGAACCGATATATCCAGAGCTGAATAGAAAATATACTGTGGATTAAAATCAGACACTCCAATCATTCACTCACCACAAAATGTGGAGGCATCCACAGGAGGATAAATCACCATGGTACAGGCCGGGCGAGTCACACGATCCAGGATCATCCACATGGGTCAATAAAAAGAGAGAACATAGAAAAAGCTGAAACCTGGTATAAAAAAAACGGTATTTACCCATGTATTGGCTTGACTCTCTTTTATTACTCTCCTTTCATTTATTATTTTTGTCTATACATCTCTTTTTTTTTCTGCTTTTTGACTTTCCTGTCTCTTTTGTCTCTCTTATTTCCTGTTTGTCTCACTTTTTTTTATCTACATGAGTCAAAGTCAAAGTAAGAGAAACACAGAAAGAAGCTCATTTCTATATCTCATTTTTGTCTTTGTATATTATGATCCAAATGAATTGAAAAAGTGTGAGAAGTACACTGAAACAAGTGAAACTCATTTTTTACACATTTTTACTCGGTCTTTTTTTGACTCATATTTGAGCCACAAGTCAGAAGAGAGAAAGGGACATGCAGAAACAGGTGTCATTTGTTTCTGACTCCATTTTGACACAATTATTTTGATCTACATGAGTTATAAACACACATAAAAGGTGTTGAGGCAAAAAAAAAAAACAGTATTTAGGGGTGCAAATTTGTGCACATTTTTCCTTTGGAATGAAGAAACCAGTAATTGATAAACTATGTTAAACTCTTAGCATTGGGAATTTTCGGTTTTCAGGTCTCTTGCTGAGGTTTTTTGCAAATCTTTCATGTCGCGTTTTCATCTCTCGGTTTTTCCTCTGTAGCTATCATTCTCTCTGTTTCCTTGTTTAGAGCATGTGAGTGTTTTCCTGATCCAGCATTAGCATGAAAACTAGCATGAGAGTTGCAGCTTTGGAAGTTGCTCTATTTGAGATGGACAGATAAAATGGACTAAAGCGCCGCTGCATCGCTATCTTTAGGTAGAGAAGAAGCGAAGGCTAAAATCCTACAGCGTCACTAACAGCAGGGAGTCGAATGGCATTGCGGGTAATTCTAACTAAAATGAATAATATAGCAACTAGCCAAGGAAATGAAGGAAGTTTAAACCTCAGGATTTCATTACAAAACAAATCTTGAATTCCTTTGATGACCACGAGTTAATTATGAAGATTAATATGCAAATCATTGAAGGTGGAGTTGAATGTGGAATCAAGTTAGCATATATTTATAAATTAACTGTAAAAACAAAACAACATAATTAATAAATTTTCACCTAAACAACAGGGGGTACAAACTTTTGCACTCCACGCTGTCCCTACTAAGAGTTTCATCTTGAATCCAAAACACTACAGAGAACTATGAGAGCGACCCAAACACACCACCCTTACCTTAACTGGGCAAAATCGTTCCCAAAAACACGGCTAATATGAAGATTTCAGACAAATTTTCCGAGTGAGCGCTGAAACCGTTCCTCCCTCGACCCGAGGTTCTCCTCTTCACTCCGGATCGTCACGCGTGACCAACAGGAAAAGGATTACGGGGAAAAGGATTTATCCCAAATCCGCCATCTGGCCTTTGAAATCAGACAATGTTGGGACATCAGAAAAGTGTGTGTGTGTTAGCTTCAGCTGGTTCAGACTCAAACACACAACATTAACACTCCTGATAATGTTAAGCTAAACCTCCAGCGTTAGACTCTGACCGGTGGGGGACGGGGTGAAAGGTCAAACAGGATTAAAGGACAGTAGAAGGAGGTGTGCAGAGCTGGAGCTGGTTAAACACTCGTGAAGAAGAACATACACACACACACACACACACAGACACACACACACACGTGCGCGGTAACATTTATGGAAGGAGTCGCCCGTGTCAGAGCATCATAACGATCAGGAAACAAATCAAAGGAAACAATTTGAAATCGAACTAGTGAATAAAAAGAATTCATTTTTTTTAATGTAGTGTGTAAATAATTTCCCCGGCTGGTGTGAAGTGATTTGGCCAGAACTCTGATCAATCTGAAATAGCTCTTCTCTACATCATCATCATTTAGGAATTACAGTAAGTCTGTTGTCATGTCAATCAGAGGATCCGAAATCAAATCATATAGTATCGTAACAGATTCAGTATCGTCAAATATCGAATCGCTGGCTTATGAATCAATATCGTATCACATTGGATTTAGTATCGTCATATATTGTTTCATTGCCTTATGAATCAGTATCATGTTGTGTCAGATATAGTATCATCACGTATCAAATCTTTTCCTGATGAATCGATATCATATCGGTCAGATTCAGTACAGTCAGATATCGATTTGTTGCCTTATGAATCAATATCACATTGAATCAGATTCAGAACCATCAACTGTTGAATTGTATGGTGTGGAAGCCGGATGTTTACTCTCTCATCATGTTTGGTATTTTTATGTACTGTAGAGTGTGAAACATTTTAAAAACATTGTACTCTGGAATATAAAGACGTTCCATAGATGTGTCATTTCTACACATCTCTAGGCCCATGTACATTTCTAGTAAATGAATCAATGAAACCGTACGTTGGACTGACACACACACTGAAGTTGCCTGAGTTTGATCAGTGGAGTCTTTCTTTAAATATTTGCCCAAACGCAGATACACAACCTTTTACCCTGCGACTCTAAACGTGTAATTACTCTGCGCTAATCTATTGCTGCTTTATACCCGAGCTTTCAGCCAGTGTGTAATGTGAAACAGAATCCCACAATCATTAACACACGCACCGTCAAGCTGCAGAAAGCTTCCTGCGCTCCCAGAGTTCTCATGTGTGGCCTTCGGGTGTATCCTCGTACCTGTGCTCCAGAGAAGTGTCTCCTTATACACTTCTTCTCCACGTCTCCTGTTGTCCATACACTTGTTTACTCAGGTTCTCCTCCTCCTCCTTCTGCAACCCAATCATCAGGTGTAACGTTACACCCTACAAAGGCAGGCGTGAAGGAAAGCTCAGCGTGACCGCGACTTCGGAGAGCTCGGTAAACAATACCCGCCTTTCCCAAACTGCAGCCTGAGTACCAACACTCCACTTCCTTCCCAGCAGCGTTCACACACCTCACCTGAGCTGATCATGAGACTCAGAACCTGAGGTTCTTCATAGCTTTGTAGCTTTCAGGTGTGTTGTGAAGATTCGGTGTGACCTCTCACATGAATCTCTCGGGATTAGATCAGTAAAAAGACCTCAGATTAACATGAGAGACTGTTTATACTTTAACACTGAAAATGAGACTGTTAAGATCTTAAAGAAGGGCAACAACAACAACAACAACAATAACAACAATAATAATAAAAATAATAATAAACACTTTCACGACAAGCATTCAACATCCCTTTATATAAAAAAGTAAGAAGCAAAGAAAAAAAACAAATGAAAATTCCTAAAAGATAGATTACCTTCCCAAACGTAATTTTTAAGTAAGAAAGAAAAAAGACTGGATTGGAGTGTATATATAAAAATGAATGAATAAATATATTAATAATAAAAGAAACACACAAAAAAAATCTTGTAAGTTAAAACTAAAATTTTTATGTCCTTACAGAATGTTCCTCATTTAAAAAAAAAAAAAAAAAAAAAAATCTAGAAAGAAAGGAAGACAAAATGAACATATATACAGACCCTCGGTCTGACTAATAAAAAACATTTCCTGAAAATCTTAACTTAACAAGGAAGAAATCTTTAATATAGACAAAGTTATCATTAATTTCTCTCTGTATGAGATTATAATAGACTAAAATAAAAATATATATATAGTTAAACAACATACATAGAACTATAAACTATATTGCAGGTGTAAAGTATTCAGTTATTTACCAAAAAAAACCGTCTAAACAAATTTATTGACTTTTGCTTATTATGAAACTATGAAAAAAAAATTCAAGCTTGAAATTGTTCTTCTGCTGCGGTTAATGTTCCTCTTTTTTAAAAAAAAAAAAAAATAAACAAATAAATAATAATAATTTCTAGAATAAGAAAGATGATCTCTCAGTTGAACCATAAATGCACATTCTTTTGATTCTTAATTGTTTTGTTAGAAAAGTAACAAAAAAGAAAAGTAAAAGCAATTAAACTAATTATGTGCTCTATCTATCTATCTATCTATCTATCTATCTATCTATTTATCTATCTATTTATCTATCTATCTATCTATACAAGTACTTGCAAATGAGTGCAAATGAAACTGGTGCATATTTTTTGTTGTGCCTGTGAGTAAAAAATTTCAAAACGTCACAGTTTTTACACGTTTTTTTTTTTTTTTTGTTTTTCAAAATCGCAGATACCGCATGACCCTCCTGGCTTTCCGTACGTGTTTACAATTCGAGCGCGCGGTGCATTTACTGGCAAGCGACAGCGAGCACGCGCTATAAATAACAGTTAAAGCCTCCAGGAAACGAAAACAAGGGATCTGGTCAGATCTGGCTAAATCTACTAGATTCGACAAAAACAATCCGCTTTTTGTTCAAGCTAGACTCGTATAATCGATTAATTTTGTTGCTTTGAGCTTGTATCATGAGCTACTGGCTACAAAAGAACCACTACATCGAAATAAATGCCAAAAAAATGAATATATTGAGTTGAAAAGTAGCACAGATTTATAGATGATTAGCTAATTAGATAGATTTTTATTAGCTTTGTAATAATGTGGTTTTGTATTTAGGTGAACCTTTTGTGAAAATTACTACTACTTCAAATTTAATATGTGTAAGAAATTAAATATGTATAATTATAGTCAGTATAAATAGAGTTGATTGAGAACTAATCGAGACACTCGGGCAGGTTGACATGTTCAGGTTGAACATATCAATTATTAAATCAGTAAATAAGAGTTTATTGGGCTGGTTTGGTGTAAAAGTGCTCGGTGCAGGGGTTCAGGTGGGAAGAGACGCCTCTCGCCCCGTCCCTGTTTCAGTCTGGACACCTCAGAGACAAGCTGTCACGTTAACAGCCATCTTAGGTATAGTATGATTATAGTTTATAATGATTGATAATGAAAGTCAAGCACTTAGACGTCTAAAACACAAACACATCAAGAGACAGAGGTTAAGCAAATGATCAGAAAGATTTACATTTTACCTTTACAGAAGAGGAGGTCAGAAGAGGTTAGTGATGAACAGAAATATGACAGATTTACCTCAGATAATCTTAAGAAAAGGGCAGTCCAAAACTCAAATATGAAAATTTTACCTCACATGATACAGATTTGCCTCAGAAGAGGTTAATGATCAACTGAAATAAGAAAGTTTTACCTCAGGCTAGAGCGACCTGTCTCTGAAATGGTTACTCCAAAATAGAAATATAAAAGATTTACCTCAGATTGCATCAGAAAAGGTTAAAGATAAACTAAAATAATAAACAAAAATACTTCAGATTACAAAGCTTTTCCTCAGAAAAGCTTAGTCCAAAGCACAAATATTAAAAATTTACCTCAGATGAGAAGGTTTTGCCTCAGAAAAGGTTACTCCAAAGCATAAACGTCAAAGATTTACCTCGATTGATCCAGATTTGCCGCAGAAAAGGTTTGTCAGAAACTGTCTCAGAAAATGTTGAAATATGAAATACTTACCCCTGAATTATAAAGCTTTGCCTCAGAAAAGGTTATTCATAAACCAAAACCTGAAATATTTACCCAAGATGACATCAAAATCAGAATTATTTTTAAAAATACCTTAGATGAGAAACATTTGCCTCAGAAAATGTTAACTATAAACTGAAATAAGAAATTTTTGCCTCAGAAAAGAAAAGATTAGTCATTAACAGAACATGAAAGATTTACCTCAGATTGCCTCAGAAAAGGTAAACCAAAATAAAAAAAAGATTACCTCAGAATACAAAGATTTGCCTCAAAAAAGGTTAGTTATAAACCGGAATAAAACAAGATACCTCAGATTGCCTCAGAACAGGTTAATAATAAACTAAAATAAGAAAGCTTTACCTCAGATGAAAAATATTTGCCTCAGAAGAGGTTAACGTTAAACCACAATAAAAATACTTACCTCAGAAAAGATTCCTCCTAAAAGGAAATAAGAAAAAAAGTATATTAAGGGAAAGGATTTGCCTCAGAATAGGTTAGTAGTAAAATGAAACTGGAAATATTTTTCAAAGATTGCCTCAGAAAAGGTTAGTCTTAAACTGAAATTTAAAGACTAACATTTGTAAACGTAAAATGTAAAATTTGTAAAATGTAAACGTCTTTGGTTTTGGATATATTTCACTCCGATGTAAATCTTGTACAGAAGCAAGCAGGATTTCTCTCCACATGGAAAATGATGGTTCCCTCAAACCATCAGCAACAACCATGGAACAGATAACAGGTATGTTTTATCCAATACTGAATCAAACCCAAGTGTGATCATGAAGTCATACATACATGGATACCTTTAGCAAGACGTATGATGATATTAAAAATAAATGCAATCCCGATATTCTAGTTTTATTTAGTTTATTTTACATTACCCTGTTATGGTAAGTGTTTAAATAAAAAATACTGCTTACAAACCTATCCAAAATTTGTTTTTATGTTTGTTTTGATTTGTAATTTCACTAATAACAACAATGGTCTGTTTAATATCCCCATGTTGTTGGACAGCGATTAATGCGTCCCAAAATAGCACCATTAAATCGCACACAAATGTTTTACAGATCACCATGGAAACCTGGAAAGAAATGTTTTGGCTCACTTTTAAGCCTCTAGATTGAAATCTTTATGATATTTTTTGGAAACTCTGCTCCTTATGAATGAGGAAAAGCATTACAAAAATAAATCAATTTGGGTTTTGTTAATGTCCGGCTCTCCATCTGTGTGGTTTACAGTTCTGAAAAAGGTGACGAAGGTGAAGAGGAACATCAGGAAACCACGGGGCCGGAAGCAGAAAGTGAAGGAAGCTGACTGTGCACTGAAGCTCCTGGCTGAACTTCCCTTCACCAACACCGAGGTCTGGAACGAACTCGGCTGTAAGTCAGCGCTCCTGGTTTTATCAGTGTACGCCATGTTACGTTGAAATAGGGAAATCCGAATAGCGCACAAACCTAGTGTGTGATTTTGGTTTTTCCATTTCAGTCTCCAATCCTGAGGCGAAAGGGAAGAGGAAGGGGAAGAGGAAGCAGAGAGGGCATACGGAAAACGAGGACGGAGAGAAAGAGAAGAAGAAGAAGAAAGATAGTCCTCGCCCTAATTACTTTGTGTCAATCCCGATCACCAACCAAAAGGTTCAGAGATGAAGTGGACGCAATTCTTTATGCTCATATAAAGTCATAACAGCTTTTCATAGCTGAAACTGTTACACTATTACTCCATGACTACTCGTTTACAGTTTTCTGTGTGTGTATCAGATAAAACAAGGAGTGGAGGAAGTCCAAGCTGAGGTGTTACAGAAGGACCCTCGTCTCTCCAGAGCTCTGATTCCTGTGGGCACGCTCCACATCACACTGCTCGTCACACACCTGTCCACACAGGAGCAGATCGACACGTACGTACACCTGATGCACGCCTATAGACGTGTTTATGTACTTAGCTGGGTGAGTTCTAATACAAAATACATGTAGCATAGATTTAAAAAAAACATTTATAAAGTAAATAAAGGAGTAAAGTGTATTTGAGTGTAAGTGTATTTTATACACAAGCGCATACACGAAACATAATTATCAAAACTAATGCAAAGCCATTAGAAAGAAAATAACAGAAGTCTGTATGCTGTGTGAGATCAAACTCTCAAGTTAACTGCGTATATTATAGCCTTCATAAGTCAGTTTAACCTTCAGCATGCATGAAGAACACGTCATTAACACGTCCAGCTCAACCTCTTAGTATCAACTGTTCAGATTTTTATCTCCTGTTACACCAAAAATGAAGCTACATAATCACTGAACTAAGGCCAAGTAATTTTACAGTAATGCTGCAGTAATGCAAAAGTATTATTACAGTAATTCTACAGTAATATTATAGTAATGCAAAGCAATGTTGCAGTAATTCCACTCTAATGTTAAAGTAATATTATAGTAATGCCAAAGCAATGTTGCAGTAATTCTACAGTAATGCCAAAGTAATATTCTAGTAATGGAAAGTAATATTACAGTAATGCCTCTGTAATGCCAAAGTAATATTGCAGCAGTAATGGCAATCTAACGCCAAAGTAATATTACAGTAATGTCAAAATAATATTGCAGTAATCCCACTCTAATGATCAAGTAATTCTAGAGTAATGCCAAAGTAATATCGCAGTAATGCTAAAGTATTACAACAGCAATGATGAAATATTGAAATAATCCCACGCTAATATTACAGTAATGCCAAAGTAATATTGCAGTAATGCCACTCTAATGCGAACATATTACATTAATGCCAAAGTAATAATGCAGCAATGCCATTGTAATGCTGCAATAATGCAGAGAAATATTTCTGTAATGCTACATTAATGCCAGAAAGGCCACTGCAAGCCTGTAGAAGTGATGCCAAAGTAATATTACAGTATTGCTACAGTAGTGCCACAGTAATCCCTCAGCAATATCGCAGTAGTGCCACCCATTATCTACTCTTTCTGAGTAAATGTATCTTGTAATCGACCACATAATATAACAGAATACTAACACAACAGGAATGCTAGTATAATATTAATAATGGTCATGTATTGTATTGTTTACTTTTATTACAGTTACTGTGCGGTGCTGGGGTGATATTACGCGATTTGTTCTAGGGATGGGGTGGATTCTGATTTTCTCTTGAGCTCTTCCCTCGACTGATAGTCAGGTAGCGTTCATCATGTTGGATGTGAATTAGATTAGTTTTAGAAGCAGCGAGGTTTATAATCATATCGCGGCTCTCTGAATTGAAATCGGATTGAATCGTGAGGTACCTCGAGACATTCCAACCTCTAATTTATCTGACGTGTTCTAGTTTTTACACTGGATAAATGTGTGCGGTTATATAACGGTATTCTTACGCTCCAGTGGGTGCACATTATGATCAGATGGAGCAGTCAGAGGATTTGTGTGTGTTTGTTATTAAAGAGTGCATTAAAGTGTGTGATTTCATGCCTGCGTCATAGCAACTTTCCTGAGAAAAACAGCTAGGTTTGTGTTTGTGTGTGCTTTTAGGATGGTGTGCAGGACATTTCGGTGTGATTTCACACCTGCGTCAGTGCACTCCCAGGGGATTAACAGCTAGGTGTGTGTGTGTGTGTGTGTGTCGCACACAGAGCTGCATTAGCAATAGACGAGATGGAGTCGATGTTGACGTCCCTGGTGGGTGGGCGGAGCCTCGTGCTGCCGTTCCACGGCATTGGACACTTCAGACAGGAAGTAGCGTTCATCCAGATCGAAGAGGGAGAGCATCTCAGTACCCTTACACTCATCGCAGGTGAGTTCTCTTTTCTTTCTCTTTCCTTTTTTCTCCTTTATCAGTTTATTTATTTATTTTTTATTATTTCGTTCTCACTTCCTGTGAGTTTTTGGCCAAGAGTGTTGCACATCAGAAGAACACTGCTGTATAAATTTGGTAGATTTGATCATACGGATAATTGCAAATGCTACATAAATTTGTGCTTCTAAGTCTTGTGTCCTTGCATTGTTAGTTCCTGTTAAACTTGGAAAAATTTACGTTATAGCTCTGCCTTTGACCGTTACAAAGAGCTGACACTGGAGACTCCTTCCATCTAAGATACAATGGTGTCAGTTTAAGCTCGTGACACCTCAGAAGGGCTCAACAGAAGAGCAAACTGCCCCCTCCACCGCGCTGTTCACCGCACTCCCCTGTTCAGCAACACCTTGCTGGTGGTTTGATTTTGGTACCGCTCTTCTCTCTTCAGCAATGGGATGCTCCCCCTGCTCACTGATGTTCACTACCCCCTTCTTCCAAGCTAGATCTTTAACACCTATTACATCCATGGCTCTCCAGAGTGATTGCCCTGGATTACCCCTGCAGCCAACATCAGCTTGGAGATTCCAGGCTTTTTACCCTGTCTATTGCCTTTCAAAGATCAAAGGCTGGTATTTCATGAGCTTTCACTCCTCATCCTGTCTTCTCAAGCCACTGTCAGCTTGATTAAATCACTTGCTTCATACCTTTCAACCACAGGACAGTGTCCTTTCCTCTGGAATATAAGCTGCCTTCTTTTGTCCATCTGACTCTGCATTCAGCCACTATGGCCAGGACCACTGTCCTCCCTTGCTCCTTTTCACCTGGTCTCAGGAAATGGATGAAGCATGGTTGCTTTACCTGATGTTTTTTTTTTTGTTCCCGTTCCTTGCTTGCTCCTTCCAAACAAACAGCCAGATAGACCAGCACCTTGTCATGCCACTACTGAAATCTCTCAGGCTTGTTTGGAAGGAAGAGAGAATGTGCTTGAGTAGAAACTTAGGCCATGTCTACCACCTTGCCAGTTCAGAGACATCTCCCATACCTTTTTCCATTAAGTCTAGCATCCCAATCTCGCGCTCTCGCTCTCTCTCTGAAGCATGCCATGATGCTCCCTTGGAATTTGCTGTGTTCCAGCTTGGCCTAGCAATGCAGCCCAGTCCAAGTCTACCCTAGTTTACATGCAGCTGGCTGACCACTTGTGGCCTGTCTGGACATTAATATCTGCCTGATGAGCATGGACAACCTTGCTGTCACGTTGCATCATGACTCAACATCCTTTAGGCACCTTTCACCATCAATGTTCTTGGGAGCTGCAGCTTTCTCCCAGTGTTGTGAATGCTGACTAAACAAAACCAGCCTGGGACTAACAGCTATGTTCTGAGGAAGCTGTTAAATCTCCTGTCCAAAATTTCATCTGTGGAAATGGGCACTACATAAACATAAGTCGCCACAAGAACCTAGGAAGAACCTCAGGAAGGTAGCCCAGGTTCTCCAGGGCTCTCATCCAAATATCTACCTGAACCATCATCTCCTTTGCCTTCTCCTGCCTTGATTTTTACAGGCCTTTCATCTCACCAAGTTTGACCGGAATCGATCCTGAACGTGGCCCGTGTTAACTCCATGTTCGCTTCTTTGGTCATTTCTACCAGACCAAATGTTTATCTCCTTACAGAAAACTCAGTATCAACCCATTTTTAAGACCCTTTGATGTGGAGCATTAATATAAAGCTGTGATTTGCAGCTGCACTACTGTCAGAGGTTGCTGTTATAGAAACTTAATCAACCAATCAGAAGCCTTTTACCTTCTAACGTCACCTTTCTGGTGAAGTGTTCGTGCACATAATCACATCATGTATAACAGGAGGGTGGGGAGTGAATCTGCCATCCAACGTCATCGCTCTGTTTTTATCCCAGGTCAATATCTCACCGCATTCCTCCTTCTCTCTCCTTCTCTCTCTCTCTATATATTGATTCTCTCCTTGTCTTACATTAAGCATTGAAGGCGTTTCAGTCGTAAAGCCGTCCTCTCTGACTGTAAATAGCCTCGCCCATTCTGCTGGCTGAATCTCTCTCTCTCTCTCTCTCTCTCTCTCTCTCGCTCTCTCTCTCTCTGTGCTGTTGTTCCAGACTCAGTCAGGAGTGCGTTTGAGGAGAAGGGGATCCCAACCGGAGACCAGAAGGCTTTCAAACCTCACCTGACTTTCATCAAGCTCTCACGAGCGCCCAAACTCCGGCGCCAGGTGAGAACCGATTCTAAGAATGCTTTCGTTCCCGTGGACGCCAGAGACAAGAAACCGGATAAACCTCTGTAATTGAAAGTTCTGTGCCAGAACCTCGGATTGAGAATTTCAGAGATTTTTTTTGGGGAGAAAACTGGATTTTAAAGTCATGGTAACTGTTGGGATACACGATTTTACATGCTACCCGTTTGTTAATGGAGCAGCATTGTTTTGTTTTTGCTGTTGATTTGGAGATTTGTTTGTCGTCGTTGGTTGTTTACAGCACATCTTAATTAAGTTCTGGATCGATGATTCTGTGTTGGAACTTGACCGCAGTGCCACTAATCAGGTTTGGAGGCGTTACAGTTCGACTTTTCCATTATACGATGACCTTATACAAAAAAAATAAAATAAAATAAAAAAAGATCGCAGTTTTATCAAGTTATTGTACTGAGCAACCATTTAACACCACAGTGGAATTATTACTGATCTCTGACGGTGTTGATTCATTTTCTATAAAGCAGCTTTAACTGTAATGTAGGTTTTATAAAAAATAATGAATCAGTAGGAAAGCCCTTGTTCTGTCTGGGTACCTCTAGAACACAGGATGAAAGCCGGTGATGTGGCAGAGAGGTTCAAGAGCGATCAGAGTTCTAGAACTTTGTGAAACCCCAAAATGGGATCCCACAATCAGGCAGGGACGTTCAAGAGCACCTGAGTTCTAGAATGTTGCTGAACCTCTCAGGGTGATCACACTGGAGGTCTGGAGCGCTCGTTCTGGAATGTAGTCGCATCTGGGTGTTTCAGAAGAAGTTCTAGGACGCTGGAGATCTAGATGTTGGGGCTCCTAGAACCTCCCAGGATGAAAGCCCATGATTATACTGAGAAGTTCTAGAATTGCTCGATTTCTAGGATGATGAAGGTCGGTTTCTAGGATGTTCCAGGATGAAAGCCCTCGATCAGACTAGGAGGTTCCTGTTCAGATCATATTCGAGTTCCACAATGCTGAGCGCTAGAACATTCCAGAACGTTGATGCTTCCGGTGTTCTAGAACCCAAAGTGTTCTGTATTCATGCTATCCTATCTGTTAGGAAGGAGCTGTAAAAGCAAACACCAGGCAGAAGCACCTCTCAGTGTATCTCCGACATGCTCCACCTAGAGAGATGGAGTGAAAGAATGCGTTATTTTTACTTTAAATTATTTATGTTGGAGATTTCTAGTTTCTAAGGAACATAAAGTATAGTGATGTTAAGCAATAAAGATGACGAGCAGTCATGACTCGAGTCCTCACTGACTCATAAAAATAAAAGTGACTTCAACACATTCTTCATGACTGAGTGCTTTGTAACTGGATTTTAATCCGGAGCTCTGCGCCTCCTTCCAGCACCTCACTTAGTGCAGGAAGTGTGAAGAGGTCTTAATGCTCGCTATATATAGTAATGTATAAGTCACAGCGTATAGCAGCACCATGATGACCTTGCAGCAGAAAAGAGAGTTGGAAGTATCAATTGAGAAATTTCTCATTTTTGTTCTCCGTCTCGTTCTCCTGCTCCATCAACATCCGCTTTCACCGAGTCTATTTTGGTACCAAACAGTTTTTTTAGCTTAACCATATTTCAGTATGACACATTCCTGGAAGTTTTGATCTATAGTACTGTTTGTGTTTGTGTGTGTTTGTTTGAGTCTTCACCCTCAGGATGGAAGTGACAGATGAGAGTTGCTTCTTTAATCTTCCCCCTGTCCCACTTCCTGCTGAGGTTATCAGCCTCCACAAACTGCTATACATCATGTTCCTGTCCTCAACTGTGTGTGTGTGTGTGTGTGTGTGTGTGTGTGTGTGTGTGTGAAGGAGATCAGTCAGAACTCATCCCATTTACATGTGTGTTTTAGGGAGTGAAGAAGCTGGACTCGAGCCTGTACGCGGCATTTGAGCAGCGAGTGTTTGGTGAAGAGAACGTGTGCACCATGGATCTGTGCTCCATGTTGAAGAAGAAGGACGCTGACGGTTACTACCACCGTGAGAAGACCGTCACATTTGGTGAGTTAGAAGACAGGTGGTGTGTGCGTATGTGTGTGCGCGTGTGTAAATGGAGCCCACTACTGAGAGCAGTGGTTTATATGATTCTCTCAAACAATATCAGTCCAAATGAAAGCACAAGGTGAACAGTGAAGTGTTAGAACCTCTAGAACCAGGATGAGCGCCTCCTGCCAGACTGAGAAGTCCCGGAAGGCTGGAACCCACTGCGAGGTGTTTTGAAACTTCTCAGAATGTTGAATGTTGACGCTTCCAGTGTTGCGAAGTTTTCAGGCTGAAAGCAGACAATCAGATCCTTAAGCTCTAGAACACTGATGGAATGCTGTAGAACTTCTCTGAATAAAAGCCCAGCAACAAACCACATTATCTCCTCTGTAACACTGGGAACATCAACATACCAGCAGTAGAGTGCTCCAGAACGTCTCAGCTTCACGCCAGGACCCTGCAATATGTCAACATTCTGGAACTCCAGCGCTCAAGAACCTCCTCGTCTAATCGTGGGCCGCCACCCAGGGATGTTCTAAAACACTGGAAACGTTAACCACGTAGAACTTCCCAGTCTGATCACGGGCTTCCACCCTTGAACATTCTAGAACTTCTAGAGCGTTCTAGAAGTACTCAGCCAGACCTTGGTCTTTCCTACTGCTTTTTTTTACAGCATTCTGGGACTCGAGTCAGTCTAGAACGACTCTGTCTGATTGTAGGCTCTCTACCTGAGAAGTTCTAGAACACCGGGAACCTAAAATCACAGCTTTACCTTTGAGTGCTGTAAAGCACGGACACTGGCGACTCCTTCCAACAGCAGACGTTTTTAAATCAGTGGTGGGCTCTGGTTCTGTTCTGTGGTCCGGTTTTGCAGCTCGATATCGGAGCGGTCAGGTTCGCGTAACCCGTCACGGGCCGTGTTCAGGCTTGTCCTTAATGTCCGTCTCTGGCGATCCAATCACAAGCGGACAACTGAGATGGAAAGTTCACACCTGGTGTCTTGAAAAATCACCAACCTAAAAAGCACACCATGACAACGCTGCTCTCTGGATTTCTTTTTTTATATGTGCCAAGCAAAAGAATTACACGAATACTGATTTAGTGAGAGCTGGAGTTTAATATTGTCTTAATATTAGGCTCTGGAACGGTCATACAAGATTTACACTGTTCATAAATATTAATTAAGGTGACAAATGGGCGAGAGAAAAATTTCAACTTGTCATGTCACCTGTGAGCCACTAGAGGTCACTTTAGCTTCAGATATTAAAGAACCGTTCCTGCAGTAAGATACCCTGACTCTCAATTCCGACTTTATATTTAAGAATATGTTAATGGTAAATGTAATAAAATTGTATGTTTTTGTTATATAGAAATATCTACAGTACCAAATCCAAACCCTCAGTACTCTAGTGTGTTTCCTGTTTCTTTCAGACAAAAAATAAATAAATAAATCATCACAGCAGTGAGTGACGGAGCTTAAACTCCAGGGTGCCAATACTTTAACCTAACAAAGACAAAGTGAGAGAACTAACATTGGATAAACTTACTAACTCAGCTGATGACAGAGATATCAATGACAGTGACGATTCTGTGATCTTTGTGTCTGACCAATCAGTGGTTTGTATTTGTTTCTGGCTCCGCCCACATGCAGCTACTGGACTGTCTTTATATCTAAGAAACGAAAACTATTACTGTTATTTTTTCTTAACCCTCCGACACCTGGTTTTCAATTATAATGATTATTTAATTACATTTAATGCACTATTAAACAGAAAATAAAAATATAAAGATTAAATAAAATCAACAAATCCATAACAAGACACAATTTGACAGCAAAGCAGCAACAAAAAAGAGAAAATATGTCATTACAAAGAGAGAAGAGCTGCACACTGTTGTCAAAGGAAAACTGAACTTGCATTATTTATATTATTTTATACATTATTAATTTTACTGAAATTGAGTGGGTTTGGTTGGAAGAGTATTTTTCCCTGGTTTGCATAAAACAGGAAACGTGCGAATGAACGATTACTCCGTGAAAACGTGTGCTGTAGTCCTTACAGGCGAGTGGTAAGTCTGAAGGTGGAGGTAAGAGCAAACCAAACAAGTGTTTTGTGTGTGTGTGTGTGTGTGTGTGTGTGTGTGTGTGTGTGTGTGTGCGCGTGTTACTACAATTGGTGTGTTTCAGTTTTAAGATACTGATTGTAGTAATCAGTACGTTCTCCGTGTTTCTGTTGAAACCAAACCGTGTTTGGTTTCTCGCCCACGCCGGCCGCTACAGAGGCGCTCGTTTCTAATTCTAGTGACTTATTCACGCTGTTTCTAATCTTAGATGGCGCATTCCTGTGGAGCAGACTCGAATAAGGACTCGCATACAAGATATTTCACCACAGGAGAGGAGAAAAACAGCCATTACTGACCTGCCGTATTTCAGAGCGATGGATCATTTTTATCTTTGGGATCTTTCTAGACGTTTATATTTCCCTGCTTTAGTTTGCCTGTATGTGACGTATTTTACAGCGGCGTTTGAAGTCAGAGATGAAGGTCGATGCTTTCAGGAAGCCTGCATGAGTGTTCCTGTCTTCTGAGGTCCTGTATTTTGAAAAGGAACCTCGTTTATCAAACTGGATACGTACAAAATCTTTCGTCGCTTGATCCGTGATTCGAACCGTATAATCGTTACTCCGATTTTATGTACGGATTACAATATCGAGTTTAAACCACTTAGCGATTTCAATCACACAACCCGGTTGTTCTGTATTAAAGACGTGAAAGACAACGATTCCAAAACAAATCCAGATATTGGGAGAAATAAGTTGTTCAATTCAATTAGAACAAAAGTAATGGCGACTAGTGACTTTGTGACTAGTGATTCAATCCACCTGTTTTATGAGTCATTTTGATTGGATATCCAGTAGGTGGCGCTGCAGGTTTGAAAGTAATCAGTACACACACTACCATCACATCTCACACACACACACCACCCTATACATTCCACATAACCTCCAACATTCCGCACTGACATGCAGTCATTATAAAACACACTAACACACACCAAGCATGCCCAACACACCAACCTGTATTACTCCACACACACACACACCTCATTGTTTAATACGTCCCAGATAACAGAAGGATATCACAGATAGGACACGATCTTTCCATATGTGATATGGAATGGTGTGAATAGTGATTATTTTTATGAACATATGTACAATATTACAGCCACCAAACACCAGGAAGTGAGCAGGCTATGATTGAAAACATAAAAGGGAGTAAAAATCAACAGACAGGTGCTTGTCGGTTGGCTTGGTAACCCTGTGTGTTTGTAGAAGCAGTAAATCTGCGCATAGTGGGCTGTTGTTGAGGTTCCATCGAGAGATTCGGTGTGTAAATCTCCTCATTATCAGCTCACGAAGTAGATTTGAATCACAATACGGCTGTAATGAACTCACTAATTAGGGATACTGATTAGATGACGAGGAGCAGGTGTTTAATCTGAGGAGTGTAAATCAGAATTAATGAAACTACCATGCACTTGTGGAACCTATGTTATCCGGATCCTAATCCTCAAAGCCACATCTCTCAGAGCACAAGCTACATGCTCTGAATCCACCTTCTCTACATACTTAGTACTCAGTAATCTGCTGTAGAAATTTCTAACACTTACTCAGTAATCTGCTGAAGAGATTTCGAACACTTGCTCGGTAATCTGCTGAAGAGATTTTGAACACTTACTCAGTAATCTGCTGTAGAGATTTCGAACACTTACTCAGTAATCTGCTGAAGAGATTTCGAACACTTACTCGGTAATCTGCTGTAGAAATTTCGAACACTTACTCAGTAATCTGCTGAAGAGATTTCGAACACTTGCTCGGTAATCTGCTGAAGAGATTTCGAACACTTGCTCAGTAATCTGCTGTAGAGATTTCGAACACTTACTCAGTAATCTGCTGAAGAGATTTCGAACACTTGCTCGGTAATCTGCTGTAGAGATTTCGAACACTTACTCAGTAATCTGCTGAAGAGATTTCGAACACTTGCTCGGTAATCTGCTGAAGAGATTTCGAAC
>JAQQZX010000012.1:27668915-27689267 GCA_030068355.1 Notoglanidium maculatum
AGTAAAGAGAAACAACAGTCCATCATTATCCAGTCTCTTTTAAAGTCATAAAAATAAAGAAATAATTGAATTAGAATGCGTGTCCAAACTTTTGACTGGTAGTGTATATACAGTATATATATAAAACCAGACATTCATTTTTGCAAACCCGTGTGTAGTATGGAACTGCGCAATCGATGCAAAGGAGTTCTACCAATGAAAGCAAACTTACAATCAGCCCCGCCCACAAACGAGCCCAGAACTGGATACAAGTATGCAAACGCTCGAATAAAATCGCAAATTAATGAAGACCGTTTTGAGATATATAGTGACATGAACACTTAGTCAAGTGATCAAGTCTGAGCCTTGTAGCTCCAGTGCACAACAAACAGAAACAACTTGAAGCATAAAACACATCTGGGGTTAATGAGGGACATTTTTACATTTATCTTGCTCGTCCTTCCGTCTCTCGTTTAATCTGCAGATTAGGTGGCTATCTCAGGACATATCCAGCCTCTTAACCATCTTTATCACGCACCATCAATCAGGCGGTGTGTTCTGAACACTAGCTGTGTTGTCAGTGAGAGATCGTGATCCGAGTCAGTCCAACACAGCACGACTTTGTGAAACGATCTGCAGCTGCAGCACGTACAACAGAGCGTTTCAAGATCCTGTGAGTCAGGGCAAGTGTCCTTGATACATAACGCCAGAGAGAGCAATGATAGCACTGTTATTCTCTCTGTGTGAGGAAGTGCGGTTACTGTTTCCACCGTGAGGCTGATTATTTTCCAATAAAAGCATGTCCTGAAGTTTCATTCCTCTTATACCATAGCAACCATTACTTTTTAAATAATTAGACGTCTTTTGTTAGCGAGAAACCGCAATGCGCAAGTCCTTTTATGAAGGAGCTGTTACTATAGAAACGATAGGAAATTAATCAACACCTTCTATCTTGGAGCCAGTGTTCATATGTTACTTGGTGTTGGATCCATCACAGGATAATGTGTATACGGTGCACGTTTTGGAAAACAAACACTACAAAAAAAATAAAAAATTCACCTGAAGCCGATTTGGTTTATGTGGTCGGTTTCTAGAAGCATCTTCCAGAGCAGGCAGAGGAAGAGTGGTGGAGAACCCTGCATGGAGAAGTGCGTGATGATGTCGTTCTCGTTGGTCATGGACTTCCACTTCCTGTACTCCTCCTCTACGTTCTTCTTCAGGTTGAAGCGGCTCTCCTGAGGAACGTTGTTCTGCTTGAAGAACGCCTGCGCAGAGGGCCGGTGTGGGGGAAAGGAAGGAGAAGACGCAATCAGAGATCGTTCCTGTAATTGCGGTGGTGAGATTTTACAGCGCCGGATGAAAATTTTCTCCCGTGAAGGAAAATGTGAGGAAGTCGAAAAGGTCACGCGATTATGATGGAGACGGAATAAAAGCAGGCAAGCTCGTCCCGTGTGATCACTGAACAGGACGGAGCGCTGCTTCAAGAACGCCTGAGAGAGCGGAGTGAGAGCCGCACACCAAACCGAGGTTTCCTTAAAGGCATAACTAGAGAAGGACAAAAATAAATTGCGTAAATTACACAGTTGTGGTAAATCTACACATCTTGACATTTGTAGTATAAAGGAGCCTAGTCATTATTTCGTGTTTACAAAAACATTCACTTCCAGTAGCTTTAATCCTGAGGAGAGAGGGAACGTGTCGTGCCTGCCCCACAGGCAGCTGCTTTGTCTGACACACAAAACAGACGGAGCGTTACTGAAAAACAACGACGACGACAACAAAACAGATTTCTTTTGTTCTGAGGTGACGAACATGCAGCATACGGAGCGATTACAACCCTGCGATGACTCGCTTTTATTTTCAAATATCTTACAGAAGAACGAAACATCCGTGTTATTAAATTCTCATCCAGGGGGCTTCTAAATGGGTTCTAGAACCATGCGTTCCAGAATCCCCTCCAAAGCTCACTACAATTGCAGGTCATTGAATTGTCACCCTGGTTCTAAAGGAACTCCAGGAACCTTTCCTTTATCGAGCAATAACTGAGAGTTCCCTGCGAGGCTCAGAGCAGTCAGGGTCGTCCGGGTTCTAACGGAGCTCTAGAATCGTTCTACCATTCGGTGCTAGGATCCCCATCATCCCCGTCCTGCTCCCTCCCAACCCCGGGGTCTGCACGGGCGGCATTCTAGAGTTCCTCTCTGGATTCACCGGCAAAATTACCCTCGAATTTTTACGAATTCCAAGGGTTCCTGGAATTCTCTCCCAGATCCATCAACAGTGGTGTTCAGTGGTTAAGCAACAGTTGCGTCCTAGACTTTTCTCCAAAGGTTAGCTCAGTTGGAGTTCTCGCATTCTCACCCAGGCTCTAAAGGAACTCGGGAATCCCGTCCCAGTTTAAGCAACAATAATGTTCTAGAACTCTCTCCTAAACTGCCCATATTCTGCATGGCTACAATTCTAGAACGTAAGACAGGTGCGTGTAAGAAGGTGCAAGATGTCTGCATGTCTAGAGTACCCTAGAACCACAGGTTTAATTTGCACAGCAGTTTGTTGCACTGGAATGCGTGCTTTGAATGTTAAATGAAGGTGTCGGTGGCCGACCTGCAGAGGAGCAGGGAAGCAGCTGAGCGTGTGTGAGGCCCAGTTGTGAGGTGTGAAGTTCATGATGGTCTGCAGAATGTCCTTACACCACGTTCCCTGGATCGAGTCAGAACCCGTGAAGAAATCTGGAGCCATAACAAAGAAAAGAACCACGCATTACACAGAGTTAGCCCTAACGTGTGTGTGTGTGATGTGTGTGAGTGTGAGAGGTACCGGTGATGTGTGTGGCTCGGGCGAGGGTGAGGATGAGCGCTCGGTTCAGCTCCTCTGACTCGGCCGATAGCACCGTCTTCGGGTCGCTGAGGAACCGTGTGAACTGCGGCTGAACCTCGGAGCTCCCCAGCGCTGTGATTAACCTCAGAGCTGTACTTTCCACACTAGTGCGCGCACACACACACACACACACACACACATTAGTTTCACATCGTAGCCGAGGTGCATCATCACATCGTTTCCTTTCACATCTCATACTTTGTTCTGTACAGAGTCATGAATGGAGCTCAGAGATCTGGAAAAATGAACAATGTTCATGACGACGCAAATAAAATTGCAATAAAAACAACAAATTTTATCGTTCCTAAGGTTATGAGCTTTATTCATCATTCTACCCACATTTATTCCTCATTCATTATGAAAACATCTATTCAATTCATCCATTCATCAAACCGATCAATTCATTCTACGTACTCATTAATTCATTCATCCACCAATATAGCACATAGCAGTTAACTCATCCCATTCATCCATCCATCAATTCATTCATCCATTCACTCACTCACCCAACAGCTCATTCATACTCACTCACTCATACACATTAATCCATTCATCCACCAACATGCCCATGAAGCGACTCAGCCATTCATCAGTCTATCCACCAGTATAGCAATCAATTCATTCATTCATCAATAGTCATCAAATATTTCAGCAATTCATCCAATAAGCCCATCAAATCCTTCACTCATGCACCTATATATACACACTCATCCATTCATTCACCAATTCCAATCAACACAGCCATTATATCATTAATGTATTCATTCAATTTTCCCATTCATTCATCCATAAACAGTTATTCATCTACCAGTATAATCATAACCATTTATCCACCAATATAGACTCCAAATCATTAATACAATAATGAACCTACTCATCCATTCACCAATATACACACCAAGCCATTTAAGTACCGATAAAGAAATCAAGTTATTCATACTGCCCACAAATCCATCCTTTAACCAACATCCAAAGACCGTCTCACCCATACACACATCCTTTCATCCACACAGTGAGAGTGTCCAGGTTCCTACCAGAGGTGCAGCTGGTTCTGGTTGGTCTGTGGAACAGCGGCGAGCGAGTGGAGGTGTGAGAGCAGCTGAACACGGTAGTGAGGCTGGATGTGGTGCATCCTGTAACTGAACATCTCCAGCAGCGTGTGGAGAATCCCCCACGCGTGGGACTTAAACACGTTTGGCAGGAGCTGACCTAGATCATGGCAGAGAGAGCAGAAAGCCCGTTCAGATGAGGAGGAAGAGCTCGCTGGGTTGGGCATTTCCATTACAGAGGAATTAGTCCTCCAATTAACACGGAGACTACGCTGCACTCGCACTAATCTACCGTATCGAGAACATGAATAGCTCTACAAATCAAGAGCTCAGCTGTCACCTGAGCACGCATTAACCTTCTTTACCTGTCTGTTGGCTCATGTGAACTTACTGATGAAGCCTTTGATGCCGAGCGATTCGATCTCCATGTAGACCAGAAGGCGGCTGTAGGTCTCCACCAGCGCCGGGGCGAGAGCGATGCTGGACTTGGCGTGGGCCAGCTTTATGACCCGTGTAGCTATACTGTGGATCAGACTAGCACATGGAGAAGTGTGTGTAAGTACAGGTATGCAGGAATGACCGAACGTTCCTCAAATGACACAAAAAACATCATTAATGGTATTACGGTGTGTGATCAGAAAGTTCTTGTGCTATATTGATGTTTAATTATCCAGAACCAACAGAAAAAGACAAGAAAATTAGCATTTCCTCCATTTCAGGTTTTGTAAAGGAAGACAATACTTTCACACTTGATCTGCTGCTTAAAATTCTTGAATGTGTCAGAGTGTTAACTGGCACAGGAAAGTAAAAAAACCAAAACAAAAACCAGGCATATTTCTGCCACTGTGAAGTCTTTGATTTGACATTTAGCTGTCATATTTTGGGGCCAAAATTCCATCCGAAATAATGACACTTAACTGACGTTAGCTATATGTTTGTTGAAACTTAGCAAAATTGAACACGTTGAAATTGATATATTATTATTATTATTATTAATATTATTATTGCTATATTACATTATGAAGAGGCTCATCTGAAATTTTATTGGAGAGAAAAAGAAGACTGCTCGTTCTGATATAACAATAATATAACAAATTATATTATTAAATTATTCCAAGACATTATCTTATTTTAGATAAGTCATTATATTAACTTGGAAGCTTGTTATTCAGACTTACAATGTATCTCATTAGCATCTTATTTTTGACTTAGCATCTTGTAATTCACAGTCTTTCTATATTTTAACTTAGTATCTCATTATTTTTCATTTGTATCTTGTTATTTTAATTAGTAGCATATCACTTTGACTTAGTATCTCATTATTTTCACTTAGTATCTCATTATTTTCACATAGTATCTCATTATTTTCACATAGTATCTCATTATTTTTAATAAGTATCTTATTTTAATTAGTATCTTGGTATTTTGACATAGAAACTCATTACTTTTTCTTAGTATCTCATTATTTTCACTTAGTATCTCATTATTTTTAATTAGTATCTTATTTGGACTTAGTATCATTGATTTCACTTAGCTTCTCAGCATTTTGGCATGGAATTTCCATGTTTTGAGATTGCATGAGTATTTGACTTAACTCATTATTTAAAGATAGTAAGTCAAAATAATGAGACACTAAGTCGCTGTTTTAACAACTTGCTAATAACGACTTAGTAAGTCAAATAACGAGATAATATCTTGATGTATTGACTAAGTGAATAATGATGACCCAGCACAGTTCAGAGCTTCTCGAGATGTTAATCGGCGGAGCTCCCATGCAAAAAATTCATAAAAGTCACCAGGTCTGGTCTTCCAATATAATATAATCAGAGTAAACGTCAGCGGAAGACGAAGCACTGTAAAATCGTGAAAGCGTGATAACGTTATATTGCACATGCCTAGCTCATACGCTCGGAAGAAAAAATTTAAACTGTAAAAATTTCCAGCACTATTTAACATCTCATGCGTCCTTATAACCGAGCGTCTGATTATCCGTCTTGCAGGGAGGCAAATTAATTCATTCTACATAAGCGTAAATAAACAGATGACATGACACTGATTAAAATTCATCGTGTTTTAGTCATTTTTCCTTCCAGTTAGTCACCATTCTACAACCAACTGACAGCAGGACACACAACTGCTCCACACACACACACACACACACACACACGCACACGCACACGCACACGCGCGCGCGCGCGCGCGGAATGACTAATCATAATTAATTCTCTCATGAACACAAACAAAAATTGTCTGAACAAAAACATACAGCATGTTAGGACACAGGAAAGCTGTGTTTCGTTTCTTCCATGTTCCGAGTTTTACACAACGACCAGTCAAACACCACAATGGCTGAAACTAAACACCTTTTTTGGAGGGAAATTGGCAACAAAAGCCACTGCGCTAATTCAGTAAAAGCACACAGAGGTTTTCAGTCTGATCTAATTACGCGGCTCGGGGGTACAGGGGTCGATTTGCATAATGCGACATTGTAAAAAGAATTGCTATTTCTGTACAAATGACTCGCAGTGGTGCGCTGTGCATGACTAAAATACAACGCTGTCGCGTAGAAGACGCATTTCCATAAATCGTCCAAGGAATAAAACACTCGGTCATTTTTCATTAATTAAAGAATGACTGTTACAAATCGCCAACACTGCAGACTCCTTCCATTAGTGCCAGACGCAGAACCTCGCCATACGAGTCCCTGCGAACGAGCTGTTGCCATAGAAACGATGACGTATCAGAACGAGTGCGTTAACGTAAACGTGATTTGCGGCTTCTGACCAGTCAGCACTCGTTTCAGTTTTGATGCCATCCTGTCAATCATTTTACAGACATCGTACTCTGTGAGCCTGAGCAGATCCTGGGGGTGGAGCCTGGCGAGGATGGGCGGGAATAATAATCATTCGAACGCCAAACCCGTCGACTCCACTCGGTGTTTCCGTTCCGATCGAGCTCTCGGACGGATTATTGACGGGTCATTAGCATGCGTGTGAACGTGGCGAATGAGAGAGACGTGCGCGCGGCGCTCACCTCATCTTGGCGTGGACGGTGAGCGAGTCGAGCAGGTTCATGGGCAGCGGTGTGGTGGAACACGAGGCCATGCAGCTGGTCCCGGGCAGCGTGATGCGTACCGTCCCGTTACCGTAGATGGTCTCCACCAGGACGCCCATGGGCAGCGTGAAGCACTCGGAGTTGGTGGAGTAGGCGTTACACAACAGGGCGATCTTGTAGTCGGTCATGGGCAGGCTCTTGCTGCGCAGGCTGTGCTGCAGGAACCTGACGCAAACCAGAAAAAACAAACAAACAGGAAATACTTAATAAACAGGACATGACAAAATGAACGGTCTTAAATTACAACCGGACATCATTTCTGTCAATCATTAAATTTTAGGTGATTTCAGCTGAAATTCACAAAAAACGCAAATCAGAGACACCGGAGTGCAGCAACAGCACCACACGCTGGACAAAAAGAGCGCTGCATGTTAGGAAAGGGTTTAATATTAAAAAGGAGAAAAAAAAAAATGAAATGTGTTTAAACAAATGATCATTTCACATTTTTAAAGTTTTAGTACATCACACCACCTGCTTCCAGTCAATTTGTAAGGAATTATTTATTATAAAAGTTATTTAAAAATAATACCATGACATAACATCCTTAATCTTACAGTTATAGAAATACACTATTATTATTACTTCTCTATTTATTTATTATTATTATTATTATTATTAGCTCAAAATGCTGAAGTATTAAAAATAAATTATAAAAACTAATGTAGGAGAATGTTCATGAGAAATATTAAGTGATAATAAAAAAAATAATAATATTAAATATACAATTATAGAGTGAATTTAGATATATAAACTAAATCAAAATATTTTATTTTATTTTTTTTTTTTTTGCTTTGATAATAAATCACGATAAAAAATGAAATCAGGGCGGGGTGGTATGATTGTAGAATATGGATCTGGGGATAAATTAAATCAGAATAGGATCAGGAGAGATGCAGCCGATTCGGTGTCCATCTTTAAAACTGTGAAATGTTAAAAGTGTCTTTTTCAGTGCGGTTTCTTACACATCATTTTTTTCCCATTTTTTAAATAAGCAGCATTAATATCTTTAACACATGTTTGAATTAAGCTACAAAACAGATGAAGGATTTATAATTAAATGCCAAATAAAAGGAAAAAAAAGAAGAAAAAAAAAAGGTTTTCAAATGTTTAAAAAAAAAAAAATACAGTATATTAAAATTTCATGCTTCTTTGTTGCACATTTAGAGAAAGCAGTAAGTGAGGAGTTGCAGTGTGTGTGTGCGCGTGTGTGTGCGTGTGTTACTCGTGGTGCAGTTTGAGCGAGTGTGGGATGGGGATCTGCAGTTTGGAGTTGTCGTTCTGGGCTTTGCGGTTCAGGTGGATCCAGATGCAGGTCATGGCGAAGGCGTGTGTGGACTGCGGCTTGTTGATGTCCGGTACCGGAATACACTGCCCCACACACACACACACACACACACACACACACACACACACACGCGCTTTCAGAACCACTACACAATCAGCAGCAGGTCAGAACCACACACACAGCTGTAACCTCTACCCAGACCCAGAACTACTGACAGGAAATCAAATTAGCAGCACTTCCTGCTCAAACTCACAGCTACAGGAGAACTCACGGCTGGACGACAAAAATATCACGTCATGATCATCAAAGGCATTTCTACATCACAGATTTGTATCATGATTTCCAGGTTTCCCAAAAGCATTTATAAAATAAATAAACGGTGTGACAAAACTTTGTGCAACATCTGTACAAAAAAAAAAAAAAAAAAAAAGGTTTTTACATTATCTATTTGTTCAAATAATTATTTATTCAAATAAAAAAAGAGAAAAAAAACCCCAGTAATACGATACTTTAGAAAGTATCATTTATTTTTTTTAAAAAGTGAATAGAGATTTACAAAAAGTATATGCACGGATATTTACATGCACAAATATCTGCAACAGGGTATTATTTTTTTATATTTGAAATTTAGCATTAAAGCTGCAGCTTTCAGGTCAGATTGCAATAAAAAAAAATTTTATAAACGTAATCGCTAGATCGTGATATTGTTCTGAACGGAAGCGGCACGGATTTCTCCTCAGATGAATGAGCTTATATCTAAGACGCGATTTACGTGCAAAATGATCGTTTATGTCCAAGTCTTAGTTTCTGGAATTCAGATTTTAAAACTATGCATGTATAACGATTTTTCAAAATGTGATGTAGATATTTATTGACGTATACGGTAGGTGTGTCTGTACCTCCTTCTCGGGGTAAAGCAGATCAAACAGCTTCATGACGGGGAGGAAGTCACCCAGAGCGTTCTTCTGGATGCTCCCGGATATGAACTGCAGCAGCACCCACATCAGGTGATCTCGGCCTTTAATTAGACCACGCCCAGCCAACTAAACCACACACACACATACACACACACACACACACACACGTAAAATCTTATTTTACTAAAATCATTTATAGCCAAACCAAAGTAAAAATTCATGACAGATTTACGTGTGTCGATAAACATCACCCATTACTCACGGCTCGTTTACATTCAGCCCCGCCCACAAATCTCATTAGCTCACAGAGAGCTGAAGACCGCTGAACGTTGACTAAATGGTAAAAGAGTGGCGAGCTCCGTATTATCTAATGCGGCTCAGGTACCGCAGACACGTCTTGCTTTTACAGGGCGCCATTACTTTTGTTCTACCAGAACGGCTAGTCTTATTTGTTTGATTTTCCAAACTAACTGGATTTTCTTCGTATCCGGGCAGATAAACAAGGCTGTGTGTGTGTGTGTACCTTTTGATGCAGCGAGAGCACCATGTGAGGGAAGCTGGCGAACTGGAACAGAACGAAGAAGATGAGCTGACTGGACAGATGTTGCCACAGCAGCTGGCTGGTGCCGCCGTCGTCGAACTGCTCCTCCGTCTCCGAGCGCTCCATGGCGTACACCACCAGATCGACGAGCTGCTCCTCCAGTACGGGGCATCGCTGCTTGTGCTACACACACACGCACACACGCACACGCAAAGAGACAGAGAGAGAGAGAGAGAGAGAGAACCACAGGACAGATACGCTTACGCACAGTCAAACGTCTTTAAAAACATTCTCAATCCTGTAAAATTAGAAGATGTAAAGTTTGATGCCAGCAGAGGCTCACACAGCGTCTAACGGCCAACACTGTCCCTTTCACAGACTCGGCTCGTGTGTTTGGACCTGGCTCACGCTTTCTGAGACATCCAAAAGCAACCAGAGCAGCGAAAAAACAAACAAACCAAATAAAAGGAAAACAAAAAAACGAGAAACACAGCCACAGCACAAGACACGCATGAGCGTAAAAAACTGTTCACTGCACACAAGCATGGCATGACGGCTGCACGGCTGCACACAGAAGCCCTGAGCGCAGGGAAAGCTGCAACACAGCGCAACAACCCGACGCTCTCTGAGGACGTGCTGCCCTCTTGTGGCAGGTCGGAGATGCAGACGGCAGATTAATAATACAGCCCTGTGTGGACGGCGTTAGTTTTCAGACCGCATCGACGAGCTCAGGAGCTTACTGAACATGTACGGAAGGAGTCTCCGTGATCCGTAACGTTATGTTGAGAGTCTACGCTTCTTTATGGTTTCGCTTCTTTCCTGCCTGGACAGGTATCTATGGAGCCCCCTAAGGGTGATGTTAGGGAATAGAAAAAATAAATAAATCACAAGCCTGTACGCTGACTAAATCAGAATGGCTGCGTAAATTCTACTAGATTAGCATTGACGTTTAATTAACTTCACGACACAAACATCTGGGTTTGTACGATTAAGAAACTTGTTCATATTTTTGAATGAAACTAAAACCGTCCAAACAGGGCTGAGCAGCGAACATCGTCAGTCCCGAGATTCTGCGATAGCTGACACACGCCTCTGAGGTGGAGAGCAGGGATTGGTCACACGGGAATTCCGGAGCACGCCATTGGCTGCGGTGGTAGGGAAACTTTAAAGTCATTAAAACTTTAGTAGTTTTCTTTAAGTACTAACGTGAACCTCGAATGATCAGATTCAAATCGTGTAATTCCTGGGGAGTTCCTGCGACTTTAAATACGGATTATATACGTAACTTATGTCTGATTGATATTTACCCACACGCACACGTGAATACGTACAAAATCAGAATTGCCGGAGGTTTTCAGGAATTTTTAGCTCGATTTGGAATACAAAAACATTCACACGCAATCTTACTAAAAGATGACGTCTGACGATCCTAAGTTGGTCAACGAATCAGATCGGAAATTGCTACATCCGATCCGACGCCTATTTAGCGTCGAGCGCAGCGGTATTCCAATTCCAAATTACGTCTTTCCTGCTATTAAAAGAGCCCCAATCCGAGCCTCAGCCTAATCAGACGAAGGTTCTGAGCTAAATTTCGAACACGTGGGACAGAAATGATGATCCAGCCAGAGTCGGAGCTGATAACAGCACACACAGCGGGAAAACAGTGGGAAAATCGGTCTACAGCGCAAAACAAAAACAAAAACACCGCAGTAACAGAACCACAGATACACACATGCGCCAAAAGGGCTTGAAATTATCATCATTTCATAATCTCTCATAGTGTCTCATTAGCAAAGGAGGAATGTTTTGGATCAAGTGTCTCTTCTCCCGATTCCGCATGGGAAATGGGTTCGGGAATGGGAATTCCCAAACTGGAACTAGACGGATTACTTTAGATACTTTTCATGTGTTTTACAAACTTTTCCAGAACTTCGTCACAGACTTGTTTTGATTGTTTGCTGGTCTTCATGGGAACGGGAACGGGAATTCTCAAGCAGGGGTTGGGAATGCCGTCAAGACCAAATCTTATTGAATTTAGGACCACTGAAACGGTTCGTTGGATATTTACATTTCTCATGCGTTTCCATTTTTAGGAACCGTTCCCTGCACATGTTCCTCAACATCTGCCTGAAGGTTTGGTTTCCAACACTTCTTTGGAATCTCACTACAGAATCGAGCATTCCTTTGCAGTGGCGTTAAATTTTTTTTTTTTTTTTATCATTTTTCCCCCCCAAAAGAATACACAATATGTGTAACATTCTATTCAAAGATGCAAAACGTTCTTATTGAAACATTTGCTGGTTACATAAGTATTTAACCCCTGGGCCAATAACCACCGTTCACTGGAGGTCTGCTAGGATAGCTCAGCTGTGCACATCTGGATCCTGAGATTTTTTTTTATCTTCTTGGCAAACTTGCTGAAACTCAGTCGGAATGGACAGACTGCTGTTGGAGAAAAGGGAATTTCCGGGCCTTGCGGCAGATTCTTCGACTGGGTCGCGGTCTTGTTTGAAAGTGAAGCTCCGCCCCAAATCTCAAATTTCTTTCAGACTAGAACAGGTTTTCCATTTCCCTGTTTTTGGCTGTATCCTTCTCACCTGACCAGTTCCTCATCCCGTGCTGATGTAAATCGCCTCCTGAGAATGATTCTTCCACCACCATGCTTCCTATTAGGAATGGGGCTTTCAGTGTGAGGACTACTGCTGGGTTCTGCCACGGCCAACATGATCGACTTTAATCCCATTTTATACACTATTGCCGAGTCTCCATGACGCATTTTGGCAATCTCGTATTGCAGTTTTTCCCATTTTCCAGCTCCTTCAGGGTTACCATTGCCATCTTGATTACATCTCGGAGTAATCTCCTCTTAACTCGCTCACTGACTTCTTTGGTCAGCTTCCGGGTTCAGCCATATTTTTTCCCATTTTTAAATAATAGATTTAATGGGTTCAAGTTTGGGAAGTTTTTTTCTCTCTTCCATCTTCGTGATGCTATATGTTTAGACATGTTCTTCTGGATTCAATCCTCGAACAGGCCATAAAAATCACATGACCGTTTGATTCACATTTTTACGTGTACTCTGTGCACTTAATTACGTGGCTTCTGAGGGTTCCGGTTCCGCAGCTTTCCAGCTGCCACTTTAACAGTGTGGTCGTTTCTGTGTAGATGCAACACATGCGCTTATAATCCACAATCCTTATACGCTTTGACCACTTACAGCCACCAGAAAAAGTGCAGTAGGAGTTCTTTATTTTATGTCCAGACCTTACTAGTTGTACTAGTACTAGTTACTCGTCATGATGCTGATGAGAGAAAAGCTCTGGCATTAAAAGTGAGCCGTCTTTGATATTTTTAAAGGAACTCTACAAGGTTTAAAGCATTGATATCGAGTGTGAGGAATGAGCCGAGAGTGATGTACTGGAGCAGAGGTAATTTCAAGCCCCATGTTTATAGATTTAGCCTTTCCTTTTGTGTGTGTGTGTGTGTGTGTGTGTGTGTGTGTGTGTGTGTGAGAGATAAGTAGATGAAAAAAAAAAAAAAACATCTGTCTGGGTGTGGACAAGCTTCCAGAGTCGGGTTAGTCACAATACAACAGTAAGATTATGAACATACCTGAGCAATGTTCAGGGTCTAGAGCATTGGCGCAAGGTGGGCGGGGTAAGACAGGACAGAACAAAAATAAAGGAAGAAAAAAAAGAAGACAAATACAGTGACTAGGAGGCCAGCTCCGAGTCCCCCCCATCAAGTCACCACCAAACCACCAAAAAAAAAAAAAAAGAAAAGAAAAGAAGAACCACCCCCTACCTACCCTCCCGCCCCCCTCCCCTAAAACAGACATGTATCAGAGAGACAGGCGGGGCTAAAGGGCATGCTGGACGGACAGGGAGGTGAGGATCCGCCCACCCCGACTCACACAGGGTTTTGGTAGCGAAGCACAGGCAGTGCGCAGGGTGTTTACTGGAGGCTGGCCTTTTTTGCAAATAAATAAATAAATAAATAAAATTAAAAAGCGACAGCAAAATCATTCACTTTGCAATCGCCTACCACCGAACCCGCTGACTACAAGCGCAGCAGCTGCTCTCTCTTTTTATCGATTTAATCTGACTGAACTTTTAAAAAAGAAAAAAAAAAAAGAAAAAGGCAGAGGACAGGGCGAGAGAATCAGACAGAGAGACAGAGACAGAGACAGAGAGAGAGAGAGAGAGAGAGAGAGAGAGAGAGAGAGAGAGAGAGAGAGAGAGAGAGAGAGAGAGAGAGAGAGGGGTACCTGTTTGTTGAGGCCGAGCATGTTGCACACCATGTCTCTGGAGTACGGCTGCTCCAACACGTACCTCAGCAAGCCCGTCTGCGGCTCGAACAGGTCCTGGAGCCCAGAAGATAACCCTTACCGCTGAATTAAAGTCCAGTTACACGCTGTATTACATTTTCTATAGTTGTAGTAGTTTGTGCTACTAACTGTTAGACAGGAAGGAATCGCATGCGTCCTGCGATCCCATTGGTTCCACACAGACATCTGAATTTCACGTGTCAAATTTTTATCGTAGGCATCATGGAAATAAGAATGACACTGTGCTAATTAAATATATATATCCTGGGATAAATCTACTTACATGTTTCCTGGCCCAGTTCCAGTAAAATCCATAATTACGGTAAAATATAACCTGGACTAATAACTATAAAATACGTACCGGCTCAATTCCATTCAGGTACATGCAGGCTATTTCCAGTTTTTAAATCTGACCTTGGTTATCTGTTGTAAAGTACATCGGGGCTAATAAAATATATCCTGGGACAAATCTAGTGAGATGTGTTCAGGGCTACTAACAAACATCAGGGCTATTTCCAGTGAAATATATATTCCAGGATAATTCCAGGTTAACCTGGACGATGTAAAAGACATCTGTGCTAACCAAATATATCCTGGGATAAAGCGGCCAGTACCAGATCCAGTTAAATACATCTGGGCTATTTCTAGCAAATTCTAATCCAGTATAAGATGACATTTGGGCTAGTTAAATATATCCTGGGATAAATACAGGGAAATATCTTCTGGGCCAGTTCTTTGTGAAGTGAACTTGATTACAAAAAATATCCTGGGTTAATTCATTTTTAATATCTATCTACAATCTATTGTACAAAAAATAAAAATACCTGCGCTAATTAAATATATCCTGAGATAAAACCAAGATACATCCTAAAATACGTCCTGCCTGTTAATACATACACTGCTCTCAAAAAAATGAGCTCTAGTTGAGAAAAACAGCGCGCCGTGTGTGTGTACCTTATCGTAGGGCAGCATGCCTCTGAGAGGAAAGCGCAGTGTGGCAGGGTCGAGCTTCCACGAGTTACAGATCGCTCCTGAGTTATTCACCACTGGCAGGAGACTGCAGCGACCTGACACACACACACACACACACACACACACACACACACACACAGAGAGAGAGACAGAGAACACACTCCTGACACTGACATGGTGATGTGTGTGCATGTGTGTGTGAGATATAGCAGTACCGGCGCAGGGTGTATCGTGACAGTGTTTTTAACTCACCGCAAATGGAGTTGATCCTTGCGGTGGGACGGAAGCTGTCCACGAAGTCGGATATCAGGCCACCTAAAAGCTAGATGAGGGAAATAAACAAAACAACGTGAAATATTTGTAGACGTTCATGATGTAAACAGTTTCAGCAGCGTCCGGTTTGACACGTTTGTCCCATACCCAGTGTGAGAGCTGTCCCTCAGGATAAAGCTTCCGGATCTCAGTCACGGCGAAATAAGCAGGCAGGAGACACGCGTTCCTGTCCAGGATATACTCCACCACCTTCAGCGTGAACAAACACAAACACCTCAACAGTTCCTCATTTCATTCATTAAATACATCACAGGACAGAGTCAAATATTTTCTGGCCCAGGTTCAGTAAAATGAGTCCCAGAGCAGGGGTCATCACATAAATGCCCTGGTTTAACATGACTGGGTCAGTTCCAGTTAATTAATAAAATACTGGAGTAATTTCCAGATCGAATTACGGTAAAATATATTCCGGGTTACATACAAACTGACTGCTAAGTGATCTAAAATACATCTAGCAACACAGGGTACACTGTGATAGTGTGACACTGATAGTGGCGAATCCCAATAAAGTACAGAAAAATATATCCTGGGCTAATTCCTGGAAAAATATCCTGGGCTAATTGTAATACAATATATAGGAGGCTAATTGTTGTGCTGTAAAATATATCCTGGGATAATCGTAGAAACATATCTAGTGTGCCAGTTCCTTTAAAATATATCCCAGGCTAATTTCAGTAAAACATATTCTGGGATAATTGTAGAAAAATACGTAGTGGGCTAGTTCCAGTAAAATATATCCTGGGATAACTGTAGAAAAACAGATAGTGGGCTAATTCTAATAAAATATATCCAGGACCAATTATTTAAACATATTCTGGGATAATTACAGTTAAAATATATCCTGGGCTAACTGTAGTTAAATGTATAATGGTATAATTCCAGAATACTATATCCTGGGTTAATCACAATACATACATCATTGAGTAATATCCTGGACTAGTTCCAGAAAAATATATTCTGGGCTAATTTCAGTAAAATACTGTATATTCCAGGATAATTCCTGTTTTTAACAGCTTTGGTGACATCCATCCCTGCTAATGAAATAGATCCTAGGATAAACCCGATGAAATATCTTCTGGACCAGTTCCAGTAATTACGATAAAATATATCCTGGGCTAAATACAGGGAAATACAATCTTGGTTTAATTCCCTGTAGAATACTTGGCATACTCAGGCATGTTTGTGGCGTTATAAAATACATCTGTGCTAGTTAAATCTGTCCTGGGACAAGTGTAGAGAGATATCTTTTGGCACAGTTTCAGTAAAATAAGTCTCAAAGTATAATAAAACACATCCTGGGTTAGTTCCGCTCAAATATATTCCAGTATAAATTCGGTTTTTAAAAGTGGTCTGGGATAACTTTTCTAAAATAATAAATGTGTTCTGGGTTAAATCCAGTAATGTATCTACTGGGCAATAAGATATTTATTCTGGGTTAATTCCAGTCAAATATATTCCACATTAATGACAGTTTACAAAGAAAGTCTGGGTTGATTCTGGTGTATAAAGATCTCTGATGGTTAGTTATATAGTTATATCCTGGGATAAATATCTCCTGGGCCGGTTCCAATAAAACTCCTCATGGATTAATTACAATTTCTCTGGACTACTTACAGTAAATTATATTCTGGGTTAAATCTAGTAAAACACATCCTAATGTGTTAATCGTATAAAATAATCCCAGGCAAATTCCATTAACCTGGAATACTGTCTCAGGTTAATAAACTGTCTCGGGTTAATAAACTGTCTCGGGTTAATAAAGAGTAATCAGGTTGAATCAGGAGAGGGTGGTTGGTGAAGTGATCCATACCTCTCGTGCAGGGAGGAGCTGCTGCACCACCGCAGAGCTGACCAGGTTCGGGATGGTCTGTATTTTGTCTAGCACAGCCTTCAGCAGGTCCCTCACACCCTGCAGTCACACACACACACACACACACACACACACACACACACACTTAAAACATCCCTCAAAAATGTCTTATATATAACTAAAAGCACGGTGAGGTGTGTGTCAGCACCTTATAATCAACACCACCGATTATCTTCCGGATGAGTTTGAAGGTGAGAGACCAGAGCTGAGTGCGCTCCCACTCCAGAGCTTCCGAGCCGATCAGTGCCTGACACACCATCCTACACACACACACACACACACACACACACACGCAAAACAAATATAAGTCAATATGTCTGGAAAAGCTGCTCATTAATCTCACACTGATTCACACCGAGTCATTTTGACTCATACTGACTGTTTCATTTCATACTGACTCGTTTTAAGTCATTCTAACTGAAAACAACTCGTACTGACTCTCACCAAATCCTTCTGCCTCACACAGACTCATTACAATTCATACTGACTCCTACAAACTCAAAGACTCGCTGACGTGTACAGACTCGTTCCACTTCCTACTGATTTATTCGGATTCACCTTGACAACTCATACCGACTCAAACACATTCTGACTCGTTTTCACTCACTCTGACTCCTACAGACTCACTGACTTATACAAACTCGTACCAATTCACACCACATCACTCTGCCTCGTGCAGACATATTCCGACACATACTGACTCCTTCTGACTCATACAAACCCATAAAGACTCTTTCCAGTTCACACTGACTCATTTGAAGTCATACCACCATATTCTGCCTCGTACCGACTCTACTGACTGATTCAGACTCGTACACCTCTGACTGTTACACAGCGCTGACACTGGAGACTCCGTGCATGAACGTTAAACGTCTCGCCGTCCCCGTGAATGAGCCGTTACTAGGAAACAATAAGGTATAAGAACGAGCGCATTGATATGAACCTCTAACTACTGTCAGAGAAAATCAATCAACACCTTCCGACCAATCAGAGTCCAGAATTTAACATCACGGTGAAGTAATTAACGATTCAAGTGTCACCTTTATGACTCTTTTATAATAGTAGAAGCTTAATAGTTGTGTAATAAATAATTATGTGTGTGTGTGTGTGTGTACTTGGGTGGGAGCAGGCTGGTCTCCACAGCCATGGCTAAGCAGTCATAGAGGAAGGAGATGCGTTTGGGGCTGTGCTGGCTGTGTATGAAGCGTACGATCCACTGCACACACTGCTCATGGGAATCCTGGAGAGAGTGAGAAAGGAAGAAACAGAGAGAGACTCAAAACCTTTTTCATAAAAACACCTGCTTTAAACAACACTGACAATCAGAGTCAGCTTTCAAACCTTGAATAGGCAGAATGTTCTGTTCACAAACGATTCAGTCTTTTTCAAGAAGAGTCACTTAGGGTTAATGAATCAGTACAAACCAGAAAGAGCCAGGAGTCAAAATGAGTTGTTCTTTATGATAAAACTGCATACAGTATGTGACTTCATGAACGACTCAGTTGATTAAGGTGAACAAGTCAGAACGAGTCGTTCTTTCTATTCAAATCAGGAACAGACAGCATGTCTTGTCCATCAATGAATCGGTCTTTTTTTTAAGGAATCACTCAGGTGAATCAACCAATTTGAGTTACTATGAGTCAGTGTGTGTCGGAATGAGTCGGGAGTCAGAATGAGCCAAGAGTATCAGATCGTGTAGGAAGGAGTCAGTATTAGTTGGAATGTGTCAGACGTGCATAAGGAGACAAAAAGAGTCAGAATGAGTCGTTGGGAGTCAGAACGAATCAGTACGAGAAAGTAGGAGTCATGATGAGTTGGTATAAGAGTAAGGAGTCAGAATGAGTCAGTATGAGATGGGATGAGTCATTAAGAGTCGAACTGAGTCTGAAAGAGTCCATTTGTGTAATGTAAATGGTTTGCTCCTTCCATGTTAAGTGAAATCAGTTGAGTTGGTGGTTAAATGAATCACTTTTTTTTTTTTTTTTTTTTAAAGTTTTTAAAAAATTTGAGCGTTATTATTTCCCTCTGCCACACTTCCTGACCTGAGGGAGCGAGCCCCAGTACTGCCGGAAAGCTCCTAAACAGCTGATCAGTTTGGTCCGCTCGTCTTCAGGCGTGTCCATGAACATCCTGCAGATCGGGAAAGACGTCAAACACGCGTCAGGCTTCACATCATTTCTGTACGCTGCTCGTGATTTATTTATTTATTAACTGTTTATGTGTATATGTTTATTAATGCTTCTTAACTTACCCCGCAAACGCCTCCTCAATGACCTCCGTTTTCTGTTCAAGGGAAATAAAAAAGCACATGAAGCAGTTTGTGCAATGTTTTTATAGTCCCAGTCCGGCTGGATTGAAGTCACGTGACCATCAAGCCCGGTTATTATAATGATAATAATAATTTATTTTATTCTTGATTGTCATTACAACACAAATTGTTGGCAAATGTGTGTTATGGAAGTCTTGTGTGGTCAAAATACAATTGTTAAATAAATAAATATAATTAAAAAGGGGCAAATAAGTAAATAAATACATAAATAAATAGTATTAATTATAGCTGATATAGATTATACTGATGCGTATTTATACCTGATTATTCACCAACAATTTAACTCTCTACATTCACATTCAAGCATGTTTACATCAGTTTTATATTATTTACATCACGTTTAAAAAATCATGAGAGTTATATTTTAACTAATTTCTCAGCTGCTAGTCTTGTTAGCATACCGCGCTACACGGCTAAATAACACAAAAATAAAAGCGAGCACATACCACCACATCCTCGAATATGCTCTGAAGCTGAGTTTCCATTGGAACCGCCATGATTTACCGACTTAGAGTCCAGAAAAGTGTGCAATAGTTTTAAGTGGTTACATTCGCAGCTTCCATTTCGTTAGCATTAACCTGCAATAACGAAAACAGGGTAATGTCTTTAGCCCACCTGCAATCTGGAAAGTCCCGCCTCCTTTGCTGCAATTGGTTAGTTTCACTCCCTCCCGTGCAAATCTGAAGCAGTAGCCAATCATAGGCCTATATACCAGATAGGTCTAACAAATTATATCTGAGAAGGAGGGACTTGTTATAATAC
>JAQQZX010000012.1:27701999-27713557 GCA_030068355.1 Notoglanidium maculatum
CTGCTCCAGGTGCTTCAGGAGTCGTTCAGCTCGACTCAGTTCAGCTTTCTCCTGAGCTCTGATCAGCTCCGTCACCTGCGAGCGCTTTTTCTCCATGAAGCTGATCAGCTCAATATAGATCCTCTCACTGTCATCTACTGCTGCCTGTGAGCACATCTGTTAAGACAAACACACACACACACACACACACACATATTTAAATATCCATTTAAAGAATTTTTTTTCTCTTACAGTCGATAGTGTCATAACATAACAATATAACGTATGTGTGTGTGTGTGTGTCTGGGTGTGTGTGTGTGTTTAGGAGAATATCTCTGTTCAGTCCTCACCTTAATAATGTTCATAGCCTCTTTTAACTCCTGCACCTTCTTCTCCTTCTCCTGGATCCTCATCTGCTCCTCCTTTAGCTTATTCTGAGACCAAATAAAATATAGTACTGTGCAAAAGTCTTAGTCACCCTATTTTTTAGTACAAATTTTGTTATAGATATTTATTTTATGAATTTTACATTTTATGAATTTTACAGGACCATTTATTGTTGCTGTAATGAGCTTTTAGGAGGAAACTTTGTGAGGAACAGCGCCCTGTTGTACAAAAACATTTTAGATTTCCAAACATTATTTTTCAAAAAAAAGTTTGCATTTAAAAAATGTTTGTATGTCAGTAAAGAGAGCAAAATATTATGTAAGAGACCCCTTTTCAGACAAAAAATATAATGAAGGCTCCTGGGTTTTGCTCGAAAAAAAAACCACCCTGGGATTTAGCATTTTAATTTGCAGTTTCCAGAAGAGACCGTGACAGATTCTCCAGCATGCTCAGAGAACTTCCAGCTCAATTCCTCAATTCCTTCTAAAATCTTGAAATCATCTTTTCCAAAAACAATAGGGTGGCTCAAGACTTTTGCACAGGATTGTATATTTCATTATTTCTGCATCAGGAGCTCAGCGTGTCAATGACTGCAACTAAAGAGCTAAAATTTACTCATGTTCTGCAGAATTATAGTTTTTAAATAATGATTATATTGTAAATTTGAAAATAAAAATACAACTAAATGACAATGAAATAAAAGAAAGAGAAAAGAAAGTAAAAGAAATTGCCATTAATTAACTTCTACTCATTAAATGAATAAGTAGGTCTGTGTTTCAAAATCATCTGTTAATACCAGTATATAAAATCATAATATGGATTTTAAGTGCACAAGTATCTTACTAAAATGAACAGTAGATGCAGATGTTTAGTTCTAGTGTTACCAAACGCAGCAGGTAGGTCACCCACCGTCGATAATTATGACAGAAATATTCCATGGAAAATGTCTCTAACAACATCACATCGCTCTGACTCTAATGTAAACTACACCAACCGGTCTGGATGTGTTTTCAGGTGAATTATCAAGTTAAATGTAATCAATCCAGTGTCTTTAATTTTGTTAGCTAATCTTTACAGGTTGCAATCCTTCTGTTACCATGTACTGCTCTCCTGCGGAGGTTATCCCACACTGCTCTGTTTACACACTCACACTAACAGGTACATATTACTTGTGACAGGTTGCTATTGACAAGTCGCAGACAGGTTTGAACTGTAGGAAGAGTTTTGCTGGAGTTGTGATGCACTCCTGTCATCTTGATCATTAGGTGTAAGGTGGTCAGTATAGCTGTCTTAAGTCAGTCTTTTTCTTGTCTTGATGATCTGATAAAAACAACAATTTTTAAAATTGTGGTAATTATTTAGTCATGTCTCATCCAATAATAGTTGTTAATAATAGTCATCTCAACTAATAACTGTTATAATATATGATGTAGGGACTTTAATGCTCATAACAGTACAGACAGTAACAGACAGGTAATAGAGGATATGTTAAATGAAAAGAACTAATGTATGATGAATGATGGCAAGAAGACCAGGATAGCTAGAAGAAGTGGCAAGTAGTCAGATAGGATGTTACATTGATATCTAGTAGACTGGCTACAAAGTCTGAGTGGGAGGTGTTCAAAACTGTCAGGGGGGGGATGTTATAGGAAGTGACCACTATGCAATTATATTAAATTTCAATGTGTCTCTTTTTACAGAAGACAGGAGTGGGAGGTGGGTTTCTTGAGTGGAGAAAACGTATGACATGGAAAGAAGGCCTTTTTATCAAGATTCACTTGATTATTTTAAATCAAGATGCACGTGATGAAATAGGAGGAAATATATTTAATTGGGTATTGGACATTCTAAATATGAGATGTATTCAAGTTAAAGTAGGAACAGTAGTTTCCAGGAAATGCTAGGTTTTGGGGTAGTTTTAAGATTGAAGTTTTAGGGAGTGTATTTTAATGCTAGGTAAATATAGAGAGATCATAAAATGAAACTACCAAAAAATGTAAAAAAGTTATGAACATTATGAGATGCCTAGCTGGGACAGAGTGGGGAGAAGACACATCATCCTTAAAGCAAATTTATTTATATGTAGTTAGGTCAAGAAGAGAATATGGAAGACTGATGGGCTTCTGTGGGCTTCTAAATCAGTTTTGTCCAAACTGGATATAGTGCAAGCCAAGAATATGTACAGTTATACATATCCATACAGGGGCTTCATTTCCAGTATGCTCACTGCATGTTGAGACTGGGGAAATGCCACTGGGCTTGCATCAGAAACAGCTTCAGGCTAATTGTTGGGTGAACCTTAAGGGTCAAAGACATAACCACCCAACTAAATTAGTAGTTCAGACAGGTTAGGAGAGTGGCATGACAGGTGTATCAAGCATTGGATGGACTGGAGAATCAGTTACGTAGGATTTGGGTGTAGATAATAAGGAATTCTGTCCGGCAATATTGTGTTAAAGTTTAAAGTTATGTGAAATGTGAATCAGAGAGTACCAACTCGTTAATGAATTTGTTTGTCATGTGAAAGAGGAATACTGCCGAACTGACCAAAGCTGCATCTGTTACTTGTGTACAATGGATAAACGCAAAGGCAGTGATATGGTTTCAAAAAAAGAAGCTGAACTTGAAACTGATAAACAGGTGAGAACTGGATGTTATTATTCTTTAACATGTCAATTTTGACAGATTATATTTCTGAACTAATATTTATTTCTAATGGTTGTTGGTAAAGAACTGTTAAACAGGTCAATCCAGACAGTGCAGCTTCCAGCCTAGTATCAGTATCAGTTTCAGCCAACCTTCTTACAGCACTTTACAGATAAAGTGAACGCATGAGCATGTTGAAGCTCTGTAACTGTGGTATTAAAGTGCTTGGTTTTGTTAAACTGCTATGTTTTAGTTCTGTTAAGTTAGATGTTTATACATTTAGTTTCTATTTACACATATTAGAAATATTATATTTTCTATATATTTTTAACCTACATATTGTAGTAAATAGATCAGTGACTTTTAATATTATAAGCAGGTCTGGGGTGCATACTGGGAACTAAGGCCAAGTGTTCACCTTGTGATGTAGAGACTGAGACAGAGATCCGAGGTAAACAGAACACGTCTCAGTTTTTGGCATTACTGGAATGAGGAAACTGGAGAATGCACCAGAGCTGCCACTTTTCAAACTGTGTAGACTGGTTTTACTGTTTACTCTGCTGTGTGAAGAAAACAAACAGAAACAGGGCAGTGCTGATGGCTGGAAAATGCTTCATCTGACTGGGTGACTTTCAAGTGGAAAAAGTTTAGAAAGAAATGTTTGAACTAACTATTAACTAGGAGGAACTGTTACACTGCAGTCATGTTCTTTCTCACATTCAGTCATCTACAGGAAAAACTGAAGAGCATTATCTGTTTAAATGTGAGTGAATTCCTGGTTTATTTCAGACCAGAAAATATTGCTGAGTAAATTGACCTTTTTTGTAACATATTTAATTAATAGCTTTGTTATTTCTGCCAGTCACCATTTTCAGACAAAAACAGAACTCATCATGCAAAAGTGCAGAAATAATTATGATGGCAGAAGTTAATTTATGGCAATTTCTTTTAGTTTCTTTTCTCTTTCTTTTATTTTCAGTTGTCATTAAGTTGTATTTTTATTTCCAAATTTACAATTATATAATTATTTAAAACCTATAATTCTGCAGAACGTGAGTAAACTGTAGCTCTTTAGTTGCAGTCACTTACAGGCTGAGCTCCTGATGCAGAAATAATGAAATATACAGTACTGTGTAAAAGTCTTGAGTGACCCTATTTTTATTAATTTTTTTTGCTAAAGTACAGATGATTTCAAACATAATGTATTATTCTTCTTTCGGCTTATTCCCTTTTCGTGGTTGCCACAGCGGCTCATCTGTCGTCCGCTTCATGGATTTTGGCTGGGGTACTTTCCCCGCTGGATGCCCTTCCTGACACAACCCTCACAATTCATCCAGGCTTGAGACTGGCACCACTAACTGTGTCCCCTAGTGGCTGGGACCATTCACACTCACGCCTATGGGCAATTTAGAGTAGCCAATTAACCTAATTCCTACCTAACCTAATTGTGTGTGTGTATTCTAACAGAGTCGTTCACAGGCAGCAGTAGATGACAGTGAGAGGATCTTTACTGAGCTGATCAGCTTCGTGGAGAAAAAGCGCTCGGAGGTGACGGAGCTGATCAGAGCTCAGGAGAAAGCTGAACTGAGTCGAGCTGAACGACTCCTGAAGCACCTGGAGCAGGAGATTGCTGATCTTAAGAGGAGAGTCACTGAGCTGGAGCAGCTTTCACACACACACGATCACATCCACTTCCTCCAGGTAACACTCACTGTCTGATCTACAGAGGGCGCTGTTCCTCACAAAGTTTCCTCCTAAAAGCTCATTACCGCATCAATAAATGTTCCTGTCTGAGATTTACATTTACGTAATTTGGCAGATGCCCTTATCCAGAGCGACTTGCAAATGTTTCATTTATACAACTGAGCAGTTGAGGGTTAAGGGACTGTCTCAAGGGCCCATCAGCGACAGCTTTGCAGTGCTGGGATTTGAACTCGTGACCTTCCACTCACTAGTCCAACACCTTAACCACTGAGCTACCACTTCTTTAGCATGTGTTTCCTCTCTGTAGAGTTTCCCGTCTCTCTGTGTTTCTCCTGGATGTGAGGACTCACCCAGCATCACTGTCAATCAACAGCTCTCATTTGATGGAGTGAGGAAATCTCTCTCAGATCTGAGAAAACGAGTTGAGGAAATCTGTGAGGAGGAATTCAACAAAATCCCTCCACAAGGTAAGTTAAGTTGTCCTGCCAGGAACATTTGTTTGTTTTGCATCACAGTGAAGAGAATACAAGTTTCATGTATGATTAAGTAAAATTACCTTCAGAACAAGCTATGATAGCTAATGCTAATATCATTGATATTGTGTTTATGTAAAAAAAAATTACATAAAAAATATTACAAATCGGGCAGAAATTTGATCAGAAAATAAACACATATTGTTAGAGTTTCCCCAGAGAAATACAGCTCTACAGGGAATTAGGAGACCACTGTAAGATTATCAGCTGGTCTTACTATTTATTGTGTTTGAGGAACATGAACATTGTTGTTTTATTCCCATAAACGAATGACAGCATGTAGTCAACTTCCACATAAAATATTGTCACTTAGAGCATTTAATTGCAGAAAATGACCACTGGTCAAAATAACAAATAAGACGCAGTGTTTTCAGACTCTGAATAATGCATCAAGATCATGTTCAATTTTAAACACATTTTTTAACACAATACTAATGTTTGAACTTAAGAAGAGTTCAGAGAATAATCCTGACATTTAATCACAGCGTTCATATGTCTTGCCATGCTCTCCAGTCTTTCATATTGCTCTTGGGCAACTTTATGCTGCTCCTTGTGTAGAAATTCAATTCACTCAGCTTTGTTTGATGGTTTGTGACCATCCATCTTCCTCTTGATCACATTCCAGAGGTTTTCAGTGGGGTTCAGGTCTGGAGATTGTGCTGGCCATGACAGGGTCTTGATCTTGTGATCCTTCTTCCACACCTTGGTTGTCCTGGCTGTGTGGCATGGAGCATTGTCCTGCTGGAAAACCCAACCCTCAGAGTTAGGGAACATTGTCAGAATACAAGAAGTTTTCTTCCAGAATGACCTTGTACATAGCTTGATTTGTGCGTCCTTCACAAACAAAAATCTACCCTGTTCTGGCCTTGCTGAAGCTCCCCCAGCTCATCACTGATCCTCCACCAAATTTCACAGTGGTTGCGAGACACTGAGGCTTGCCGGCCTCGTTGGGTCTCCATCTAAACATTAGATGACCAGGTGATGGGAAAAGCTGAAAAATGGACTCATCAGGGAAGATGATCTTACTCCAGTCCTCTACAGTCCAATCCTTGTGGACTTTAGTAAACCTCAGCCCGGCGCTTCTTTAATTCTCATAGATGAAGGGCTTTTTCTAGCTTCGCATGACTTCAACCCCATGCAGAAGAGCCTGTTTCAACCTGTCCTTGCTGTGCACTGAACCCCAACTGCCATTTGCCGTTCTTTTTGTAGGTCACTTGATGTCATCTTACAGTTGTTGAGTAACATTTGAAGGAGTTGACGATCATCCCCGTCAGTGAGAATAGTTTTCGCCCTCTGCCAGTCTGTCACTTTGTGGTCCCCAATATCTGCTGCTTGACCTGGTCCTCATTAACTGTTGTCTTTGGAATTTTGCGGATGGAAGCAGCCTGACGCTCAGTGTACCCCTCTGCCAGTAAAGCCGGAACTGAACCCTTCTTTTTCTCAAGCAAACATTTTCTTTTTAATTCTTTTGGCATGATGAACAGATATTTTTGATTTATATTTAAATTTAAGATACTATTACTGCTTTTGTCATCCAAGCTGGTCCTGTTGAACAAAGATAATGATGACCACAGCAGAGGTTTATATACTTTTCCGTGATAAATATGATTTGGTTCAGGTGATCACCTAATCAGTACCTCATTAAGTAAAAGGAGGAGTGCTTGTGTTGGTATTCCACCACAGACACTGGAATGAAATAGCTGGCATACACACAGATTCTGCTTTACGACAAAATTAAAGTGGTCTCTTAATTTTTTCCAGCGCTGTAGTTATTCCTGTTCAAGTGAAGCTTGATAATGAATTTATTCCTGCACACATATGCATAATATCACCATGTCTCAGTGATGGCATTAAACAACAATAATGTGGGAAAAATTATTACATACTCACAATAAGGACTGCTAGGCAGGTTTTAACCACTAAAACCTTTACAAAGTCTGTAAACATGCCTGTATTGTTTACCTAAATCTGATCCATTTTCCCCAGGTAACATGTTATGAAATACTTAAAATATTTCCTATAGATTAGGGGGACAGAAACTCAGACAGGTGTCTCTCACACTCTTATTATAAATCCTTTGATTAACAACTAACCTGTGGACATTTTATTTTTTTAGATTACTGTTATCTGACTCTGGATCCCAACACAGCACATCCTGAATTCATTCTCTCTGAGAATAACAGAGAGATAAAAAAGAGGAGTAAAGAACAGCGATACTCTTATCACCCAGAGAGATTTGACTGCTACTGGCAGGTGTTGTGTAAGGAGAGTGTGTGTGGACGCTGTTACTGGGAGGTGGAGTGGAGCAGTACAAGATGTGTGTACATATCAGTCTCATATAAAGAGATCAGCAGGAAAGGATGGGGTTATGAATGCGGATTTGGACGCAACAGTCAGTCCTGGAGTCTGCAGTGTTCTTCTTCCTCTGTCTCTTTCTGGCACAACGACATTGAGACTAAGCTCCGAGCTCCAGCATCCTCCAGAATAGGAGTGTATGTGGATCACAGTGCAGGAACTCTGTCCTTCTACAGCATCTCTGACACGATGAGGCTCCTCCACAGAGTCCACACCACATTCACTCAGCCTCTATATGCTGGGTTCAGGATATGGGGTTCTGGATCAAATGTGAGGTTATGTGATCCAAAATGCAATGTTTATGAATGTGGTTAGTAAAATTTGGATACAATGCCACTTGCCTTAAAGATCCACAGACTGTAATACAGATGATTTTTTTTTCTAATCTATTTTGTACATCAATAAGTTACAGTCATGATCTCGTATTATATAATGATTCACTAATAGGTTATAAAGTTTATGTTGATTAATAATTTTTTTTCTCTTCAGTTTACCAACATTAGAAATTTACCACAACTCTGTTCTGGCTTTAGCTAAGACTCCTTCAAAAACAATACAACTCGCACACGCTTCTCTCTATTTTTTCCTTTGTTTTACATCTTTCTACTGTGGCTTGCATGAGTATTCACTACCTTGAACTTTTCCACATTTTGTACTTTTATAAGCTGGAACTGAAATGTACTTTTACCCCTTGAATTGTACAATATATCTAACATTTGTAGGTTCAGAATACATTTTATTGTGACACAAAGGTTAACTAAACAAGCAGAAAAAACACAGACATTTGGTTGGTTGCTTCAGTATCAACCCCCTTAAGTCAATACTTGGTAGAACCACCTTAAGCCAGAATTACAGTCTTCTGGGATCAGATTTACATATTTTGATCCAGATATTTTTGTCTGTTCTTCTTGGCATTATTGTTAAAACTCTGTCAGATTGAAAGAAGAGCATTGGTGAACAGCAGGTTTTCAAAGCTGATCATTAGATTTAGGTCTGGGCTTTGCCTGGTCTATTCTAACACATTGAGTTTCTCGGCTTTGAACCAATCCAGTCTAGCTTTGACAGAAGGCTTCGGATCCTTGTCCTGTTGGAGAGAGTTGACTCTCCATCCCAGTCTTAATCTTGCTGACGAGAATGAATTTTCTTCTTGGATTGCCCTGTATTTGGCTTTATCCGTCTTGCCCTGAACCCTGACCAGGTCCCCTGTCCCTGATGAAGCAAATCAGCACCACATGATGCTACCAGCGCCATGCTCCACTGTGAATATGGTGTTCTCAGGGTGAATGTCTTTTGGCAAACTACAAATGGGATTTCATAAGAGTTTTTTTTTTTTTAAATAATGGCTTTCATCTTCCTGTTCTGCTCTATAGCAAAGCTATGTGACGTGTCCAGGGTATCATCCTGTGAACAGCTTCTCCTGTCTCATCTGTGGATCTCTCTGGGTCCTTCAGGGTTACTCTTGACATTCTGTTGCTTCTCCGACCCTAAAACCCTCCTTAACTGTTTACTGACTTATGGTTGGGCCATGTTCTTTCTATTTTTTGAGAATAAATTTAACGGTACCCCACTGGATGTCCAAAGTTCATTATATAATATACAGTATGCTACGTTGTGTAGATTCATAGAATATAACCCAATTAATCCACTTCAGTTCAAGATTAATTTTAAGGTCATGAATACTAACATAAGGCATTGTATTTAGCTAAACATTAGGTATGTATGTATAGCTTGAGTGTGAGGTTACCTATAAATAGTAAAACCAGCTGATAATCTTGTCTGCTAATGTTTTGTAGAGCTGTATTTCTCACAGGAACTTTATTTTCTGATCAAATTTCTGATTAAGAAAAAAATTTTTTTTTAATCTTTCGTGGGAAATCAGGAGTTTTTTTTTTAAATCATTTTTCTCAATAGAATTAAATTCTAAAATAAAATAAAATCTAAAATTGCAGACCATCATTCTTGATCATTCATGTAGATTAAAGGGTTTTCTTTATTCTTTGAGGGCACTTATACTTTGCAATATTTATTTACGTGGATTTTTAGGGTAAATCCTAAAAGGTTGGCTCTGCAGATTTCACCTGCCGACAGACAAAAGACAGCCCAATAACTCTAGCTGTATGAAATACAGTGTGGAAATACAGCAGAGTCTATGTACCGATGTGTCTATTTCAAGTTGTGGTGATTCACAGCAGCTCATTAGCATCAGGTTATAGAGGGATTTTTAACAAAAATTTTTTTTTTATATTATTTAAAACTCCTGTTAAATTGCAAAAATATTAGTAATAAATGATTATTAATTTTCTGAATATATCTTATGAGTTATTTAGGATTCTGTTGTATAGCAGCTGCTAGTGGTTTACTGAATAATGTAAATAACTACGGAGAGATGAGAGTCTGTGTGTGATGCCACAGAAAAGTGTGAAACTGGGAAATAATATTGATGCTAAAAGTGAATGGAAAAGCATTTTAAACCTATTTAAATCTAAACTATTACTTACTCTATTAAATGCCTTTTGCCAGTGAAGTGTCTTCTTTTGATAAATCCTGTTTAATCTGGCTCTATAGCTTTAACTGATGTATCAAAAGTAGAATACTTAGACAATAAAAATAGATAAAAAGTGTCCGGATATTTCCGAAAGTTTTCTGATGAAGTGAAACGAAAACAAACAATGTCAAAAAGCCAGCAAACCTGTAAACACTAAATCCCAGTCTGCTAACTATAATGTGTTGTTATGGTAATAACACAAACACAGTAAAATTTTAATATACAGTACTGTGCAAAAGTCTTGACCCCCCCTCATTTCTTCATATTTTCCTCCACAGAGCCAGACTTCCTTGTATTTTTTTAATGTAGTCTTGTTGTATTTTGTTTTACTCCATAACACCAATTTGATATCAGCATAAAATTCTGCTTTTATTTTTTTAGCTAAATGGCAAAGACTAAGCAACTGTTTGAATACATTTAGTATTCAAATAAATTTAATATGAATATAATATTATCCCACAACAATGTTTTATGATATTTAGGCCAGTTTTGCCTACACTGCATTCCCTAAACTACCACATGTGATGCATCTGATCAGGTTCATCGTCCTCAAATTTTACTCCGACTGTATTACCACTTTCACCTGCATTAAAGTATTGGCACCCTTAGCTTCATTTGGGTCACTTACCCATTACTCATCATTAAAACAATCTACCGTTTCACCACCAAGTCAATAAAAATGACCCTTCTTTGGCATTCATTTAAAAATATTACTTATGGTTGAAAATTATTTTGGCAATATATATTTGAATTTTTCTAAAAAATCTTTTTAATTTTTATTTTCAAACTAGATATATAATTTTAAGAAAACATAGTTCTAATGAATAATTTATTAGAACAAGTTTTTTTTTTTTTTTTTTTAATGATTTCCCCTAATATTTGAAGAAAAATTATAATTATAATGCATTGTTTTTACATATTTTCCACCATTTAATACGGTATTTAATAATGGTCATTACCATTCTTCTATTTGAGTAACACGTTGGCGATTAGCCATGATTAGCCGCGATTAGCCATGACCATCACTCCTTAAATAAGCAGCTCCTAGAATATTGGTCTCTATCAGAAGAGAAAAAAAGCTGAAAATATTTTTTAAACCACTGAAGTATTAATAATCATATCACACAAGAACATATAACCAATTATAGCCACAGTTTCTGCTGTATATCGATTTCTTTCCCAGAAGCCATTTAAACAACAGTCTGAGTAAATGCTCCATCAGAAGTCAGTCTTGTGTGCTTTGTGCCTTTATTTCACTTCCAAGAAATACTTTCAGACATCCTAACTTTACATATTTAGTACATTTTGCACATTTTCTTTTGCACATGGTGCAAGGAGACACACACACACACACACACACACACACACACACACACACACACACACACACACACACACACACACACACA
>JAQQZX010000012.1:27759197-27770687 GCA_030068355.1 Notoglanidium maculatum
ATGCTGGGATTGGCTCCAGCTTCCCCGCGACCCAGACGGATAAAGCGCTATAGATAATGGATGGATGGATGGATAATGCACCTTTCAATAATTTAAATGCAGCTCAAAGTGTTTTACAAAAAATAAAAATAAAAACAATACACACACAAGGTAAACCAATCAGGAATCAAGAAAAAGAATTAAAAATAAAATAAAATGCTTTACAAAAAACATTAAAAAATAAAAGATGAGTCACTGCCTTTAAGAATGAAATTATTGTTAGACAGCAGTGTAACTTGGTATGACTTTTTAAGTGGCCACATTGCATTCACTTTCTCTATGACACCATGAGCAGCCATGAGGACTCAGACAGTCAGGATCCACCACAGATCATCCCGCTCCATCACCCTGTATGCTGTGAACCTCCATAGCTTTGTCCTGAGTCCTCTGCTATACACACCGCTCACTCGTGAGTGTGTTGCCAAAAAGTCACATCACAACAATCACATCATCAAGTTTACTGATGACACCAGTGGCTCTTCACCAATAATGATGTGATGGCCTACAGAGAAGAAGTGAGACAGCTTGATGTGCAAGGACAATCATCTCTCTCTTAATGTCAGCAAAGCTAAAGAGATAATTGTTGACTTCAGGAGAAATCTCACAGAATCTCATACCTCTCTCATATGCCTCTGTCTGCATTAATTTGTCACTGTGTTACCTGCTATCTTGTCTGACGTCACATGTTGTCCCATATTAATTTTAGCACTGTAATTTGTGGAAACTAAATGTTGTTCCTAGCATTTTCTCTTTTTGATCTGCGGAAAGACAACAAGCCTTCTTGACTACTGTCTTGAGCTTATTTATTTGGAAAATGTGTTTTTGTCAAACTTTTCACACTTATTTATCCATAAGTTTTGTTTTCTTATAAGCATTTTATGTTGGTATTTAGCTCGGGCATTTTTGCAAAGCAATTTGCATAAGAATATGTTCAATTCTCTGACCAGTAACTGCTAGGCCTATTGTTCCTTCAAGGCATCATATGTCTTATGCTGTCACCTGGTAGGTGTGATCAATTTTAAAACTATAAAAGCACCAGAGCTGTTTAACCCATAAGTCATTCACATGTGACCTATTATAGTTACAATTTTATAAGGGTAGCATGCAGTATATGAGGGATTTGTTTAAACTCTTTAGACATTAGTAAAATGCTGTATTCATGAACCTGACGGAGTTTAACCAGTCTGATCGCTGTGTGCATTTCTCCTGTCCAGAGAGATCTGTATCTCCTGCAGTTTATATCTTACTGTATGTGTGTTCAGCTGCTGTGGTTCTGCTAACAGTGTGTGGAAATCTGCTCGTCATCATCTCTGTTCTTCACTTCAAGCAGCTTCACACACCAACCAACATGATCGTGCTCTCTCTGGCTGTGTCAGATTTCTTTGTTGGTGCTTTAGTGATGCTTCCCATATTCATCTGGACGATTGAGTCATGTTGGATATTTGGGAGAGATTTCTGCCTCAGTGTTTGGTTGATTGCTGGTTTATTTACAGTCGTGTCAATTTATAACATCACTCTCATTGCTGTTGATCGCTATTTGGCTCTCTCAAACCCATTTCTCTACATAAACAAAATCTCTAGGAGGACTGTGTGCACTGTGGTTTATTCTAACTGGTGTGTGTGTCTGACATATATCACAACAGTTTTTTATTTTAATGAAAGCTTAATGAGTTCTGTAATTTGCCCTGGAGAGTGTATTTACTTTCTAAATGAGGTTTGGTCTGTAATTGATCTTGGATTAACATTTATATTTCCACTTTCTGTCATAATCATATTGTACACTCGGATTTTTGTGATTGCTAAAAAACATGCCACTGCTATCAGAGAGCTTAATAATCACACACGGCCTAAAACACAGAAAATCACCTCACACTCGATGAAATCTGAGAGAAAAGCAGCTAAAGTGCTCGGCATTTTAGTGTCTGTGTTTCTGGTGTGTTTACTTCCATATTTTATTTACAGTTTATTAAGTAATATTATTGAAATACAGAGAGAAACTTTCCAGAATTTTTTGATTATGTTTTATCTTAATTCCACCATTAATCCATTTATTTATGCTCTGTTTCACCCGTGGTTTAGGAGGTGCATTAAATTAATAATAACTCTGCAAATATTCCAAACAGACTCTGCATTAATAAATGTTCTTTCATGAAAAGCCTTAGTCACTCCATGTCCCCAAATATTGCTGTTTTATATATAAATTGAATTTCTGTAAGAAATTCCCACTACTTCTCACCAATATTACATATAATGTACTGTATTATATATGATGAGAGCAATATTGTTGTTTGCTATTTTATACACTCACCAAGCACTGTATTAGAATATAATTGTATACACTGTATTACTACACTAATACTGGGTAGGGTCTTCTTTTGCTCTTAATACAGCCTCAATTCTTCATGGCAGGGATTCAACAAGATGTTGGAAACATTGCTTTGAGATTATGAAATTGTGAAATTCCTGCAGATTTGCTGGTTCGTTTTCATGTTGTGAATCACCCATCGTTCCACATCCCAAAGGTGTTCTATTGAATTCAGAACTGGTGACTAGGAAGGCCAGTGTAGAACAAAAAACTCATGACTTTTCCTTCATGACATGGTGCATTATCATCCTGGAAGTAGCCAATAAAAGATGGGTAAATTGTGGCCATAAAGCACATGATCAGCAACAGTACTCAAATAAGCTGTGGCATTCAATTGCTCATGATTGCTAACGACCTCCACTTGTCTGGGCTTTTGACTCAAGGCAAGTTTGGTCCATGGATTCATGCTGTTGGTGTGTTCTGACCCTGATATCTGTGTGCCTCAGCAGAAATCAAGATTCATCAGACTAACTATGGTTTTCCAGTCTTCAACGATCTAGTTTGGATGAGCCTGAGCCTACTGCAGCCTCGACTTTCTGTTCTTGGCTAATTGAAGTGGAACCTGACGTGGACTTTTGTAGCTGTTGTTGTATCCCACACACATTATTGTTCAATGTGTTATGCATTCTGAGACACAATTATACAGAGAGACTATCTGAGTTACTATAGCCTTTGTGTCAGCTTAAACCAGTCTGGCAATTCTCCCTCAAAAAGTCATTTCTGTCTGCAGAACAGCTGCTCACTGGATGTTTTTACTTTATTGCATTATTATGAGTAAACTACAGAGACTGGTGTGCATTAAAATCCAAGGAGATCAGTAGTTATAGAAATACCCCAACCAGTCTGGCACCAACAATCATGCCACAGCCAAAATCACAGCCAAAGATCACATTTTCCCTATTCCAATGGTTGATGTAGCATTCCCCAAAGCTTCTGGCCCGTATCTGCATGTTTTATGCATTGCACAGCTGCCACATGATTGGCTGATATGTAGCTGATAGGTAATTAAATGATATGTGTTCATAATAAAGTGCCCTGTAAGTGTATAAAATACACTGCTAAAAAAATTAAGGGCAAACTTAAACCGCACATCAGATCTTGATGAACGAAATATTCAAATAGAGAATTTTTATTCGTATACATTGTCTAATGCATTGAGAACAAATTGACATAAGAATGGTCAGTGTAAACTGAAATCATTAACCCACTGAGGGCTTTGAGTTTCTCTCTTTAAGTTGATGGTTCTCTGCAGTGTGGGGGGATGGTTTCCTGTAGTTGGCGATGTCTTGCAGGCCTCTCCACACTGATGCAGGGTTGTTGGCTGAAAACCTGTTTTCCAGCTTTTCAGTGTAGCACCTCTTTGCTACTCTGATCTCCTTTGTCAGTGAGTTTCCGGCCTGATTGTATAGGATTCTGTCCCCACTTCTGTAGGCCTTCTCCATAGCCCAACGAAGCTGCCTGAATTTTGCTGTAAACTAGGGTTTATTGTTGTTGTATGCGCGGAAAGTTTTTGTAGGCACACACATCTGCACAAAAGCTGATGTAAGATGTCACAGTGTCAGTGAGATCGTCCAGGTCTGTCGCTGCAGTCCCAAAAACACTCCAATCAGTACAGTCAAAGCAGTCTTGCAGTTCCAGCTTTGCCTCACTGGTCCATCTCTTCACTGTTTTGACCACAGGCTTTGCAGATCTTAGGGTCTGCCTGTAAGTCGGGAGAAGATGAACCAGACAGTGATCGGAGAGTCCCAGGGCAGCACAAGGGACAGAGCAATAGGCATCCTTTAATGTGGTGTAGCAGTGGTCCAGTATGTTTTTGTCCCTGGTAGGACACTTAATGTGCTGTCTGTATTTTGGCAATAAGCAGGGAGTCAGGGTGTTTGTGCTCTATGTTATCTGGTAAGCCAGGTGTTGTAATGCTTCACTAACATAGGCCTGAGGTGGGATGCAAATACCGACCAGAATAGGAAATAGAGGAAAACTCCCACGGTGAATAGAACGGTTTGCAGTCAATGAAAATGGTGTCTAAGTGAGGGCTGCATGTTTTGTTTAGCACTGTGACATCTGTACACCGACCTTCATTTATGTAGAAACAGATTCTGCCTCCTTTCGTTTTCCCCGAGAGCTCCGTGATGCAGTCCGCACGGAGAAGTTGGAAGCTCGGCAGGTATAATGCGCTATCAGGGATGTGCTCACCAAGCCAGGTTTCGGTGAAGCACAGGGCGGCAGATCTGGAAAAGTCCGAGTTTGTTCTGTTGAGTAGCAGGAGTCCGTCCATCTTGTTGGCCAAAGAACAGACGTTCGCCAGGTGTACTGAAGGGAGTGTGGTTCGAAAATCCCCACTGGCGCAGTTTAACAAGCACTCCGGCTTGCTTCCCAAGTTGGCGTCTCCTGCTATATCCGTAAAGAGCGGCTGCTCCTCCGACTAAAAGTTCTGTGGATTGACTGATGAGTAATAGTTCCTCTCTGCTGTATGTGATCGGGGGGGGACAGCTGATAACTGAACAAACAAACAAAAACAGAGAAAGCACTAGGGAGCACGGTACCGAGGCTGCCAAGAGGAGAGGGACCATCCGGCTTATCTGCGCACAGTTAAAAAGCAAGAATCCATGATGTTATGGGGGAGCACATGGCATATGTAGCTTGCACATCTGTGAAGACACCATTAATGCTGAACAATATATACAGGTTTTGGGGCATTACACATATTACAACAGCATGGCTCTGTAGTAGAGGAGGTGGATAGTGCTTTCCTCTGTGTGTGTTACACTACAACAAATCGAAAATATGCAGTCGGCTGGCTTCATGTGACTTGGAGGAAGAACGTGATAACCACTTCCCTTACTGGTTGGGGAGAGCTGTCTTGTGGATGGGAATTGGACATGACTAAATTAGGAAGAAAATAAGAAAAAAAAATCTGGCAATGGAAAAAAATAAAATCATGAGGCAGACATAAAAACCACAGAAAAAACACAACAACAGACAAACACAGAAAAAACACAGTTGCTTAGGCTTTGTGCAAACACTGTACGCAAGAGCAAGGCCAAAATCAAGAATCTACTGCTATGTCCACAGTAATACATTTTATTTTTAATATGCCTCACTTTTGCTATGTTTACGCCTGGCATCTATAACACTCCGTTTTTGAGCCCCTAAAACGAGAAGTTTTGGAAACACTGCTGACCCATTTTAGTTTGAAACCTCCAGGGTTGCAGTTTAGTGTGGCTGAGGGAAAACGGAGGCTTTTGGAAATAATGATGCAGACTCTCACATTTGCTTCCTGTTAAGGACTTAGTCATGATGCATCCTTCCCGGATTCATCATGCTCCTATCACATGACTCTGCAATTCATGTGCTAGGAAGCATTGCTGATTTTACTGTCTTTGTTAGCAATTGTTGTGCAGATAAGTTCTGCATTTTATAATGCTACAACTGCTTATATATGCAGGAAGCAACCTATCATTCATGTGATGTGCAACTAACCAACTGCAGAGTAGACAATCTGTTTCCTGTTTAAAACAGCATGTACATGCCGAGTCTATGGGAATGGTCATGTGAAAAAATGTTTTCAGGGGTCTTAGTATGAACAGAAATTATTTCTGATATGGAGCTAAAATGCTCATCTGTACGGCGATTGTTTTCATTTTAAAACACTGTTTGAAATCTAAAATATATTAATGTGGACATTGCCTAGAAAACACACTAGGATCAAAACCAGAAATAGCAAGCATAGAGCAAAAGCTTGATATGTCAGGTGAAGAGTCACAGCTGAACAAGTACTTTGTGGTGTGCTGGTGTAGTTAAGCTGCTTATGTGTGTCAATATTAGTAGGTGGAGGTACATTGTGGGAAATGGAGTTCAGTGCAGATTATGGCATAGATATGACACTTTGTTAGAAACACATTTGGATAATATCAGGTTTAATTCTCTGGCCAGTAACTACTAGGCATGTTGTTCCAACAAAGCATGACATCACTTGTATTATATCGTCATTTGAAGTTGAGGGGCGTGATCAATTTCTATACTATTAAAGCCCCGAAGCTGCTTGAGTCATAAGTCATTTGATTAAGATCCAATATATGAGGTATTTTTTAAATGCTGTAGACATTACTGAAATGCTGTATTCATGAACCTGACAGAGTTTAACCAGTCTGATCGCTGTGTGCATTTCTCCTGTCCAGAGAGATCTGTATCTCCTGCAGTTTATATCTTACTGTACGTGTGTTTAGCTGCTGTGGTTCTGCTAACAGTGTGTGGAAATCTGCTCATCATCATCTCTGTTCTTCACTTCAAGCAGCTTCACACACCAACTAATATGCTCGTGCTCTCTCTGGCTGTGTCGGATTTCCTTGTTGGTGCTTTAGTGATGCCACCGATGTTAACCTGGACTATTGAGTCATGCTGGATTTTTGGGACACTTTTCTGCACCATTTTTTTGTTGGTTGGTGGTTTCCTGACTAGCTTATCCATCTATAACATTGCCCTGATTGCTGTGGATCGGTATTTGGCTCTCTCAAACCCCTTTCTCTACACAAACACAGTTTCCAAGTGGACTATGTGCATTGTGGTTTTTTCTAACTGGTGTGTGTGTGTAATGTATAGCATAGTATTCTGTTATTTCAATGGATTCTTCATGAATTCTATAATGTGTCCTGGAGAATGTTTTTATTTTCTGAAAGATATTTGGTCTATAATTGATCTTGTAGTAACCTTTATATTCCCATGCTCATTTATAATCATATTGTATACTCAAGTTTTTGTAATTGCTAAGAAACATGCCACTGCTATCAGAGAGCTTAATAATCACACACGGCCTAAAACACAGAAAATCACCTCACACTCGATGAAATCAGAGAGAAAAGCAGCAAAAGTCCTCGGCATTTTAGTGTCTGTGTTTCTGATGTGTTTACTTCCATATTTTATTTACAGTTTATTGGGCAATATTATTGAACTACAGACTGAAACTTTTCAGAAAGTCTTGCTCGTGTTGTGTCTTAATTCCACCATTAATCCGGTAATTTATGCCCTGTTTTACCCATGGTTTAGGAGGTGCATTAAATTAATTATAACTCTGCAAATATTCCAAACAGACTCTGCATTAATAAATGTTATTTCATGAATGGACTCCTTCTAATGATGTAACCAAATAATACAATTACATTATATATATTTAAGCTTTTGAAACGAATTATAATGTAGCATTTCACTTTATAAATGCCAAATTTGATTTGTTGTTGTATATAATGCAATACAGTATAAATAATATTGATAGTGAATTATTATTATTTTTTTACAGATTAAAAATTAAAATACTACAAATTTTAAAGTGAATAAATGCAGTATCAATTAACATACATTATATATGCAAAAGATCTACATGTTTTGGTAAAACATAAATGTGTGCTTTTATTGTGATTTATTTAAACATTTATTAATTGTAGCATTAACCACTATTCTATAATACAGTGAAAGGGGTACACCAATAACTGTTTAAGCTTGGCCACTTGATTAGTAGATGTCAGGACAAGTAACAAAACAGTTTTCAGTGAATGACATTCTCCAAGGATTCAAATTGTAATCACCAAAGCACATTCAGTGTCAAAGATAGATTCCATGATTGGAATACTTTGAAGCTATCTTAAATGATGTGTGCGTCAAAAATTAAATCATTATACAGTGTTGAATGACAGAAGTCCCTACTGCATGCAGTAATGAAAAGACCTCTACAAACAAGTACAGAGCACTGGAAGGAAAAAAAATATCTTTGCTCACACTGTTTATTAAATCTTTTTGCTATCATACAGCATTCTTAATAGTGGTGATTATAATAGGCAGAAGATCCACTGCATTAAGATTTAATTTGTCCCATGTCAAGAACTTGAAACTAAGAATTGAGCACATCAGGGCCCTATCATTAGACAACATCTCATGCAATTACAAGATCTTTATCTACAGGTCAGCTTGTGTGTCTACACCAAATGAAGCCTTGCTGTCTATGAGAAAAACAGAGCAAAGTGTTTTCCTTCAGGAAGGGAAATCTGCAGCATTTTTATTGCTATTGCTGTATTTTCTGGCTGAATAACTGAGGCTGGAGAATCCATTCTTTATGTATAGCTTTTACTTTGATTTTTGCATAGCAAAGTGAGGTGCACAGTGTCTCACATAATAACTGTGTAATTGGAGGGAATTAATTTCTTGGTGATAACTGATCAAGGCTAATATGGTTATATTCCTCATTCTGACTAGGACATGATAACTGTTTTGAAATGGAAAAAAGTGTTTCAGAGCTCCAAGTGAAGCCAGTGGTGGGTGTGTCCTCAATTAACAGAAAGTCCAGTTTTGCCACGAACAATCATAGTCCACAGTTAGTTGATAGTCATCAACAATAACGCCTATATGTGAACTGACAAATTTTTCACAGATCTGGGATACCACTCCTGGGTGTAGATGACACTCATCTGGGCATATGCACATCAATAGCTCTAGTGAGCTTTCATGGTAAATGAGATGCACTTACTGAGGCTAACCATATGTGTAAACTGCTGAGGAGTTTGTTGTTTTTTTTATACACTGAGGAGAATACCATCCAAGCTCTTGCCACACTGGAAATTGATGTATGTCAATTCATTTTACTTAAATTTTATTTATATATGGCTTTTTACAATAGTCATTGTCACAAATCAGCTTTACAGAGATCTGGATGTAAAATGTTACATTTAAAACCTATCCCTAATGAACAAGCCAGAAGCAACAGTGGCAAGAAAATTCCCTTGAAAGGAACCAGACTGTAAAGGGAACCCATCCTCATTCAGGTAACAATAAATAATATATATATATACTAATCTGTGTGATTACAAGTTGTTTCCTATGACTTCTTACTATATATTCAATAAGTGTGTCAAAAGGGAATGGGACATGACACTCTAATTGCTGTTTTGCATGTTAAGCCCAAAACATACATTTGGTCATTGGTTTTGGACCCTTGTATCATCTGTTTTACTCAGTCTGCCAATCGTTTTTAACCTTGTTTCTGTCTGTGTTCTGTACTTCTGCCTTGGTGTTTAAATAAACACAGTTTGCTTTTACTGCCATCTCCTACCTGCTCATGTGTCCAGCCAAACGCCGCATACCTGAATACTTGCTTTAAGGTCCATGCCTGATCCTCATCATTCTAGTAGCCACCTCCCTGTTCACAGCTGATACTGAACCACACAATGGCAAAAAATTTTCCTCAAATATTTCATGGCTCTATTCATCTTCCCTTGGTAACTTACTGTAGATTTTTCTAGTACAGTGAGAATAGAAATAGCCTCATAACATGATGCTTCCACATTCAAACTTTGCTGTAGGTATGGTATTTTTTGGTCATTTGCAAGACCATTTCTTTTCCAAACATGATGTGTATTACTGTTTCATAACATTTTTGTCTCACCTACCTACACTACAACCCCCCCGTAATCTACAGACTTTTCCACATGTTCCGTAGCAAACTTGAAAGCTTCAATATGCCTTTTCTTGTGTAAATGAAAATTGCATTCAAAATTGCACTGCAGTGTATTTCAACCACGCAAATCTCAAGTCGGTGCTCCCGAAATAAAATCAGCATGTGGAGTTTGCAACAAGAGGGACAAACGTGCTGGATCTTGTTTACACAAACACTCCCAGCGTGTACCGACCAGAGCCCCGCCTCCACCTCGGCTACTTGGACCACATTTCTGGTATTCTAATCCCAGCATACAGACCGCTCTTCAACTGCACCAAACTGGTTCTGAAGCAGGTGAGACCTTCATTACATGCTCCAACCAGAAGTGGTGGTGGTGAATTCCCGTGGTAAATAAAACGGTCAGCATCTAATAGTCACAAACTCCACAAGTGATGAGCAGTAACTAGAAACTAGTAACATTCTTGCACCATTCCTACAACCCAAATTCCAGAAAAGTTGGGATATTCTTTAAAGTTGAATAAAATAAAAACTAAAAGACTTTCAAATCAGATAAGACAATATTTTATTCACAACAGAACATAGATAACATAACAAATGTTCAAACTGTGAAATTATACACCTTCATCCACTAAATGAGCACATTTCAAATTTGATGCCTGCTACAAGTCTCAAAAAAGTTGGTACTGGGGCAACAAATGGCTGAAAAAGAAAGAAAGTTTAAAAAGATTCAGCTGGGAGAAAATCTAGCAACTAATGAAGTTAATTGATATCAGGTCTGTAACATGATTAGCTATAAAAGGAATGTCTTAGAGAGGCAGAGTCTCTCAGAAGTACAACAGTTCAACAGTTGACACTGGAGTAGAAATTCCACTCCATCATATGGTCCCTGGGTGTATAATCCTACTTTCTGTAGGAAGGAAGAGGGCATGGTGTGCATACAGCCATCGTCCCATTCTCCTGCTGCATCCCAGTTACGGCAAAGAATTCTGTCATGGCGTCATAGTTTAGCAGGACACATGAGCAGGTGAGGAGACGGCATAGTAAAACTCACTGTGTTTATTAACATTCACACAGGCAGCGGTACAAAAACAGCAGGCAAAAGAGTATATCCAAAACAGAAATTAAGTCATGTCCAAAGAGTTCAAAACATGACAAATCAAACACGGGAAATCAAGGCTTGGCAGTAGCGTACACAATGGCTGGACTAATGCTTCACGAGGAAACAGAGAAACAGAGTCCTTTTTAAACGGGCATGATTGTCTCTGGATTGGATGCACCGGCATCCAATTACTGGTCCCATGACGATGAGCCTGGGAGCATGTGCTCACAGGAACTGTAGTCCTCCATCGCTTGTGCCACAATGTGGAAGTGTGTGTTTCTGTGCCGTGCATGGTTGAGCAATCAAGCGCTCTTGCATGTCCCACGTGGAGCTGATCCTGACAGATAACGGTGGTATGTCTTTCATTTCCTAGGAACATCTGAGTACTGGTGTTTTCCAAACAAAGATTTTTAGTGAAGCAGTATTTATTTGTATGAAATTAAATAAAATGTGAAAAACTGGCTGTGAAAAAAATGTGGGTACCCTTGTAATTTTGCTGATTTGAATGCATGTAACTGCTCAATACTGATTACTTGCAACACCAAA
>JAQQZX010000012.1:27781267-27795087 GCA_030068355.1 Notoglanidium maculatum
CAAATAACCAGGCAGTCAGACAAACAGCCAGACGTAGACAGTCAGCCAGAAAGACAAAGAGGCAGATAGAAAGACAGAGAGTCAGAAAGACAAGCAGCTAGAATCAGCTATATGGCCATGTAAGCAACAGTCAGCCAAGAATGCAGCTGACAGTTACGCATTCTCACAGAGAGATACCTTCTACACAGCCAGACATATGGACTGGATCATTAACCAGACAGTCCACCAGACCTGGTCCTGCATCACTCATTGTTGTAATGAGGAAGCTTAGAACCTCAAGGACTAGGTTTACAACAGGTTCGGAGGAACCCTCGGCCCGGTCTTTATGACATGGCAAGAACCCTGTTCCACCTCTGCACAAAAGGGTTGAACTGGGCCTAGAACAACTAGAGTTGGAGGAACTTTACAGCAAATGGTTCACTCTTGCCCGGTTAAACAAGATCCAACACAACAGCTGCATGCCACTGGGAGGCCACATCAGGCCTTTCGCAAGCCTTTTTGAAAACATAATGTCAGGCTTTAAAGACTGAGAAGCAGAAAATGGTACACCATACAACATCCTCTGGTCCAGCACCATCGTGATGCCGCTGAAGCCAGACAGGACTTTATGACCTCCAGACACTCAATGAGATGTCAGATTTTCACACCTACCCCATTCCCCTGATGGACAGACTCCTAATGCTTGCCAATGATCAAAATGATACTAGTAATCTTGCTAAAGTTCTGTCCCAATGCAGCAGGCTCTGGGAGTAACAGGCTTTGCCTTTTGGACTTGATATGCTTTCTTTAGGTTTCCAGCACTTACTGGGCAACCTCAAGCCGTGGTAGCTAAAGGGAGGCCAAGCAATAATGGCTGGTGGAACCTTCCCTTCTTGATATTGGGAAAAGGTAAAAGACATCAAATGTGACTCAATAAACAAAGCCACGGCAGCACCTGAAACACAGTCTTTATGAAATGCCCATCACTGAGCAACATTGTTCTACCATCCCCTTTCTTTTCACAATCGCTTCCCTGCACATAAATAAAGCACTCTTTCATCCTTTAACTTGATTGTGTGTCTCATGGTCGTGTCCTGCCTGTCTTAGCATCACATTGTGTCACATTGTGTGTGCTTTTTGTGACTTTCGGAAAACATAACATTCACCACAACTATTTAAAGATCTAATCTGACGTAACATAAGGAGGAACAAACATTCCATGGTGGACTGACCTGGCTGACCATAAAAGCTCTTATAAAGCAGTATGTGCCTTCCAAGAAGATTGAGCACAAACACACAAACTCTTTGAGTAGATATAGAATTACAGCAGGGCATGCGCAAGCATGGTTTCATTCTCGAAAGCCCTCGTGGCAGGAATAAGCAAGGAAGAAAAAAAAGGGGGAGAAAATAAAAAAGGGAAGCAGGATACAACCCCCGGCTGCGTCCACTTCATTTAGGGCCCATAATGATTTTCAAAAAGGGGACACTCTTGGACGCTGTCCCATGAGGAGCTGGTGCAAATTGGACCCCATCCATCAATGAGGCGCAGAATAAATCTATTTTTACGAGCGAGGGACACATGGAGGCAGTGAAGGAGGGTGTTAGGAGGGAGTGAGGGAGGAAGAGCAGGTTAAAGCTACGACCTGCACCACGTAATTGATGTGATGCCCTCGAGATAGAGCAAGAGAAACAGAGAGAGAGAGAGAGAGAGAGAGGGAGAGAGATAAAGAAAGAGAGAGAGGCATTAGAGAAAGAGACGTAGGCTGTCATATTTTAATTAAACCGATCCTTGTGCTGCTGGTCTTGAGAGAGAGTGTGTTTTGTTTTATATCGGCCAGGAGCAATTACACACACACACACACACACACACACACACACACACACACAGGTGAGTCATCAATCTCCTTTATGGCATGTGAGACACACCGCTAACCCTCTGGCTTCATCACTGTTATGGTGAACTGAGGACCGCAGACACTCATCTTCCTCCTCCCGCTCTCCATCCCTCTTTTTTTACTTTCTCTCCATCAATCTTTCTATCAATTCCTCTCGATCCTTGTCTAATTTGGTATTCCTGTCTGTCTGCCTATCTCTTTCTCTTGTTCTGTCTTTCTAACTAGAACTTTTTTTCTCCCGCTCTTCAGTGCTCGACCAATCATCTTCTCCCAACTCTGATTCTTTTTTTGTCTTTCCAGCTTTGGTCTGGTTGTTTGGATGCATTTCTCTCACTCTCTATACCTGTCACTCTTTCTCTCTCGCTCACTCTCTCTCTTTCTCTCTCTCACCACATCTATTCATATCTGTTTTTCCTCTCTGTCTACATAGCAGTCCAAATTTTCGGTGTGTTTATATTTTTCTAAGTGTCTTTATTGCTTTGTCCCCAGGGACTCCCTCACCTCTCCGGTCTGCCTGCGTTTGCGGCCTGGTTTCTGGAAAGGGTTCTGGTACTGGATGTTCTGTGTATTCTGTGTGCTCTGGGTGAGGTGGGTCAAGGTGGTCACTCCGCCTCGGCCGTACAGGATGATGCCGTTTTCATTCTTGGTGCTGAAGGACAGCGTAATCTCCGAGCTAACGTCAAACACCATCGGACTCAACTCGACAAAGCCGGGCCTGGAGAAACTGACTGTGTGGACGTTCTGCAGCATGGGAGAGACAGGTTCTATGGGTTACAGAGACAGAAAAAGAAACATAGAGAGTTTTAAGAGAAAGAGAACAGAAGGGATACCTCTATGCTGCAGCCCTTGGTGATTCCGGTGTAGTCTAAGCTGCTTAGGATGTTGTACGGCGTTCGGGAAACTTCGATGTCCTTCATACACCCGGCGTATCTCTTCATGGTCACCTCAGGCCTGACACGTCACACACAGAGATACAGAGCTGTCAGAGTAATACGGAACCTGTTCTCTCAGAGGCCACTGCTTTCTTCCTATTTACCTTCCTATCTACCTCCATTACTTCCTGTTCCCCTGATTTATCCAGCCCCATTCTGGCCACACCCCCCAATCAACTGTGGGGGGGCCCAAGTTTTTAAGTGGGTTCGGTTCTAGGAGTTTCCAGGAAGTTCCTACATCTTAACTTCATAACATGACCTAATAATATAATGACATAATAACAGATGGTCTCTCTAAAGCATATTATTATACATCATAAATATTATTTAAAATTAAGCCAGATAAAAGCAGTGGAAATTGGAAGCGTGTAAATATCAGAGATTGAAAAGTGTGACTTAGTGACATACTGAATATGCTTTAGGAGCAGGAGAAATCTCAGTGATCAGCCAGAGTGTGTTACAGTTGTGAAGTACACCATCGCATGGTTGCAAGTCATTACACTAGCATTATAGTTGTTATCTTGCACATGCATTAAAGCAAATTTTAAACATGGAAGAGCTTTACCTGGATTTGCTATTGAAAAAAAGAATAATGAAAAATAAATGTTAGAAGGCTCAACACGTTATCATTTCAAATTCAATTCCCAAACATGATGCTGAGTGGCGCATGATCTAGTTTACTTATCCATTTATTAACATATTAAAGTTAGCATAACAATGTTTCCTAGTTTCTTAGTGGCTCTGTTTGCTGGGTTTTTTTGTAATAACAGAGCCGTAAACTAAATCATAAATACATTTCTGGCCATGAACACATGCACCTTTGTGTCACGTGGTTGGTGCGATGGACATAAAGTCATCTTTAAAATTCAGTGTTTGCTTAGATAACCTAACTTGCATAATTTATTTAGCAGTTCAGACCAACTTAGACAAACTTTACACTGTTGGTGTGACCGGCCCCTAGAGCTCCAAAAATATTGAAGCGTTTTCTAGTAGTCGAGAACCTTTATGCGGCTTAAGGACTTAACCGTGATGTCTGTTAGCGATCTGAACACCACCGTGGGTTCTAATGTGTTCATAAAGATTCTGAAACCGTCTCCAAACTATCATCCAGTTGTCTTAACTAAAGAGTTGCGGAGACCAAAACAGGAAAAGCGTAATACCCAATGGTCCTCATATGATGATCTTATAAGGATATACACACAATGTAGCTGGGAGAAAATGTGATGTCCTCATTAGAGCACAGTGGGATCTCGTGAGGTTAACGACGTTGCTCAAATATGGCATATGTTGAGCCAAATATGGCAGCTTGGTGGTGCTGGGATTTGAAATTATAACCTTCTGATGCTTTAACCACTGAGCTACTGCTGTCCTGTTGTCTGAAGGAGTTTACCTGTAGTTCCCGATGGCAGGTAAACCACCAAAGTAGATCCTTTCATCCTCCTTCAGGTTGAGACCGGTCGCTCCTCCCTTAGAATCTACAAAAAGTTTCTCCTCCTCGTTGGTTTCCATGTCCAGGATGATCACGGTGCCTGAGAGACGACAGTTAGATGGTGAACTTCAAGCAAATAAGGCGTGTCCATTTTCTCAAAATCTTTCACAATCACAGCATTCTTCTCACAAAGAAAAGGGTGAGTGTGTGTGTGAGACCTGGTGTGTGAGGATGTAAGGGGTTAGGAGCTTTGCTCAAATGCCAAATAGTGACTCTCTGACAGTTATGGGATTTGAACTCTGAACCTCCTGGACATTAGGAGGTTCTAACTGCCAAAACTGAACCTATCCTGCACACCTCATACATGATAACAAGGTTTGTTGTCATGTCATGGATTTTACCGGGAATGTTTCAGTGAATTTTCACAATATTGCAGGAATATCGTTTTTGTAACAAGAAGAATACCTAACCTTCAGAGAATCAGTAACACGTGATAAGTGATGTTCTTTGTTAGCGAGATCAGGTAACTGGACCAGAAAAGCAACCAACCTTCTTTTTTGGAGCGAGTCATGGTGATCGATTTCCATCGTCCATCGTTGTGTCGTTTCTGGCTGAGGGCGGCGCCAGTACCAGAACCAAGATCGTAGCTGACCTTCACGCGACCCTCGCTCAGCTCGATACTCATAAAGTCCTTCTGCTCAGATAGAGACAAAGAGACACAGTCTGGGATGGCTGTCTAAATGGTGTGTGTGTGTGTGTGTGTGTGTAACAAAGTGTGTTACCATGTCCTTGGTGGCAAGATACATCATCACAGCGCTGGTGGAGAAAGTGCGGAACTTGAACGTCACTGTGGAACTGTTGGGGTTCCATCTGATTGGGCGGCTGACGGCGGCGTAACCCTCACCATCAAACTGAACCACAGCTTCAGAGTCAGCAGGCTGAGGACTACACAAACACACACACACACACACACACATCTCAGTTTTGATAAGATCAACAGTGCTTAACACCATAACCATGAGTGTGTAAGTGTGTATACCTGACCACGCATCCTTTACAGTCTCCGTCTCTCTCTTTATAGTTCCACAATCCGATCGGTTTACTGTCCAAGTACGTCTCGCCCATACAGCCGGAGAACGTGATCGTCTTCACTGCATCTGCTTTCTGCCGTCACACACACACACACACACACACACACACACACACACACACACACACACACACACACACACACAACCTGAATGTGGAGATGACTTTCCTTTCCTTTCCTCTCTCTCTCTGTTCCTGTCCTTCCTTTCCCTTTCCCTCCTTTCCTTTCCTTTCCTTCCCAGTCCCTCCCTTACTTCTCTTCCCTTCCTTTCCTTATTTTACTTTCCTTCCCTTTGCCTATCCTCCAGACTCTTTACTTCCCTGCCTTCCCACCATTTCCATTCCCTCTGCTCCTTACATACATCTCTTCTTATCCGATCCCGCCGCTTCCCGTCTCCTTCTCCCCCTCTTTATTTTATTCCCTTCCTTCACATGACTTTCCTTCCTATTTCTTCACTTCCTGTTCCTTCTTGAAGCTTTCCTGATTCCCTTCCCTTCCTCTCTTTACCGCACTAACCCCCGTCTCTCCTGTCACATCCCTTCTTTCTATCGCCTCCCACTTCATGCCTTCCTTCTCTTTCCTTCTATTTCATGTCTATCTATTCCTCTTCCCTTCCTTTCATATTTTTCCAGTTTCTCCCTCACATCCCTTTCCTTCCCTTACAGTCCTGCCATCTCCCACTTCTTACATTAACCTTCTCTTCCCTCACTTTCCATTTCAATGGCGTTCAATTCCTTTCTCCTGCATTTTTCTCTTTTCAGTAACTTCCTTTCCTTCCTCGCTTTCATTCTCTTTCCTTTCACTACATTTCCTTTTCTTCCCTTTCCATCCCTCTTCCCCTTCCTTCACGTCCTGTACTTTCCATTCGGATCCCCTCACACCCTGCCCAGTCTCGTTCTTCCCGATCTCATCCCTTCCTTCACATTCACTTTCCCTTCCTCACTTCTTTCCACTTTTTCATTTCAATTATTAGTGTCTTTTCTCTGAAGTGTGTGTAAAGTGTGACGTGTGTTTGTGTGTACCTTTACACTGCCCAACATTCCTCCTACGAACAGGTACGCGTTCTGGTCCACATCCAGCACCGTGAAGCTCTCAGGTGCCTTGGCACTCTGCCAGGTGGGTACGATGCCCGCTTTGTGGCCCTCGAGGGGCCGAACGGAAACACTGCCATTCAGACCCACACTGAAACACACACACACACACGAATAATATTCAGTTTTCTTTCTTTCTCTTCCATCCTTCATCAATCATTACTTTAACCACACACTGCTGAGATATATTTTTAAACTCTCATCTTTCTTTTATCCCTCCATCACTTTGGGCCTTTTGAAAGTTGTGTTCAAACAGTTGCACACAAATAGATGATAACGTGTGTGTGTGTGTGTGTGTGTGTACCGCGAGGCTTCGATTCGGTGCCAGTTTCCATCATTAATGGTGAGGTCGGGATACTCCACTCGGCCGACCCCTGACCCCACGTCCCACAGGAAGTTCACCTTGCCCTTCCTCATCTCGATCGCCAGGAAATCCACCTACACACAAAAACACACACGTGCAAACTCCGAGCCAGTGGCAATACAAGACAAGCGTGTGTGTATGTGTTTGTGTGTGTTTGAGACGTCTCAGGGGAAATCAGCGTGAAACAGCCTCAGTTTAAACTCCTGGCTAATTGCTGCTGCTGCTTCAATGCCCTGATCACACACCTTCTCGTGGGATGTGTGTGTGTGTGTGTGTGTGTGTGTGCGCGTGTGTGTGGATTGCATTAGGTCCAAAGAAGCAGTAATAAGCTTTTATTGTTTCCCTCTTAGCCGCAGGTAATGGCTGCTTATCTGTGGATTTGAAGTAATAAACACGATGTGCATTTTAATGTTTCCTCATTAAAGCAGTCGTGAGGAAACACACACTCCTCCTGCACATGTTCTGGTGATAATAAGGTTTCTCCGTTTCCAATTTAGAGAGAGAGCGCGAGCGCGTGAGAGAGAGCGAGAGAGGGAGATGAGTGTTGAGTGTATATAAATGAAAGTATTTCATTGTTATTAATCATTACAGAACATAAATTGTTGCTACTTTGGTTTTCTACACTGCTCAACACAGTCTTTCTTTCTTGTAGTGGATCGAGGTGTGTGAGATCAGAGTGTGTTGTGGCAGTCATGAACATGTCATTTTAAACCAATAAAAATTATTTATGTTACTTATCTAACCAGGTAGCTCTAATCGCACACAGATTAAGAGTCTAAGCATTTACCACTTTGTCACGTAATTTACATATCAGCTGGGATTGGTTCAGCTATTTGTCATGATGTCAGAACAAAGCTTATACATGGCCCCGCCCACAATTCTGTTATAATACAAAAACGTGACTTTTGCGCTGTGCTAACAAATTTGACTCGAGACCTGAATTTACACAAACAGAATCAACATCAAAGTACAAATAAACTTCATGGAATGTTGTTTTCAGGTGCGTGTTCGACACGTGAAGCTGATCCATGCGCTTCGTTACTCACGAATTTGGCCGAGCCGAGGTAGAAGAGGAGGTTATCTGCGGTGAGCGTCTTCACGTTCAGGATGATGGTGTTGTACCGCCCTTTCTTAATGTCCGGCCTGTAGGTGCGGATACAGTCTCCCCCGGATGACACGGACACTTTGATCTGGAGGTCAAAGGTCAGGAAGGTGTTAAACTACTGCATATAATATATTACTCAAGATATTTGTTTGCACATCGGCACAAAATCTGATTCATTTCTCAAATAACACTTTTAGACATCGAAGATCTGTTAGTTCCAAATATGGTAAATGCGATGCTTTCATTGGCTTAGCCACGTTGGTTGCTATAGTAACGATTCAGTCAGGTGTATGCCGAGTAGAGCGCGACACAAGAAAGGCAAATCAGCTAAACATGTTTAACGTTTTATTTATGATGTTAATTTTTAAATACAAAACAAACATTATGCTACACTCTATAACAAAAATAGAGGTTGTAAATAAAAATGGAATGAAAAATAGATATAAACCATCCCAAAATTAATTGTAATCAGTTTAAGAATTCAAATTGCAACAGGTCTTATTTAGTTTTCTGTTTTAGTTTAGGGGTAAAAAAAGCAAAACAAAACAGTGGATTTGTGGTTCGTTTCAGTAAAGTGAGTGTTTGAATAAAAGAACTATAACAATACAGTTATGTAAGTGTGGAAAAAAAAAAAGAAATAATTCTGAGACAACAATAAAAGCAGGTGAAGGAATTTTTTTTGAATCAGTTTACAATAAAATTGACTCTTGCGCTTTTTATTTAGTTAATTATAGTATCATTGCTTCTCTGCAGCATGTACACCTACTTTTGTTTAGCTAGCTAGAGTAAAAGAGATTTCAGACTTGTTTTTGCCCCTTCAGGTTTAAGCTGGTACTGCAGCAGCAGGATCTTTTTTTCTTTTCTTTTTTTTACTGTAATGAATCTGTAAATTCATTAAGTTCAAAGTTTTATAAATCAAATCAAAAATCAAATAACATCAACATTAGATTTTCCAATTGTGAATTAATCATCGTTTCAATCAGAGTCAATATTAAGTGTTTTCGATGTAACTGCTTTTTTGCATGTTTCATAAAGAAAGTGAAACACTGGCGGTTTTAGAATAAATGCTCATGCATTGTAAAAAAGTGTTTCCTGTAGTCTGAGGAGTAAAAGTGGAGAAAGAGAAGATGTGAAAATTGATAGTTCAGAAGTGTGTGTGTGTGTGTGTGTGTGTGTGCGTAGAGAACTCACGGAGTTGGCCTGTTTGCGAGCTTGATTAATGAGCTCTTTAATCTGAGAGATGTTTTTCCTCAGGTTGTCCTGCAGCTCCCGAATCGGCTTCAGCTTCTCCAACAGGCGCTCAGCTTCATCCTCCAGATCCTTCACTTTGGCACCGGCTGCATGGACTTCACACACACACACACACACACACACACGGGCAGGTAGATGCAAAGAGTGATGTGTTACCAAACATTTACAACAATAAAAATAACAAATTTGTATTAAACAGCAGAGAATAAAGCAAGGACAGACAGAATGAAGAGGAAAAATGATACTGCATTATGTTTTAAATAGCTCACTTAGCAGGAGGGAAAAAGGAACAGGCTGACAGAAATATGCCTAACCCTGGGTTCATATATTTACCACGCCCTCATCGACTTTTTAGATCACAACAAATAAAATGAATCACACCTATTTTTACATTTACAGGGCAAAAGCAAAAACATCCCAAATTCATGCATTATATCTAACATTTCTCTGCAACAAAGTTAATTCTAGGCATTTTTAGTCACTTTATAAGTACCCATTTTATAATTTCAGTGACAGATATGGTATAAAGCGATAAACATCTCCTAATAGAATAGCGTAATTTCACTTCATATTAAAGTTAGTAGCTTACAGGTTAAATAAATTAACAATGAAATCTCACCCTGAAAAATTTTGCCATCATTTATTTTAATATAACTAGGAATATTTAGTAAATGACATCTGTACAGATATATTTGTAGAATATTTAACTTAATGAAAGTTATTTTAATATTATTGACATTTATTACTTCAAGCAATGTTATAAAAGTTTTTTATTGTAAGAGAAAAAATAATACGTTTCTTTTTATTTTAATAGAAACAATATTATAAGTAACAGTATAAGTATATACTATATACTTATATATAAGTAATATATAAGTATATAATATATATATATATATAAGTAATATATAAGTATATAAGTCCATAAGCAGCTAACATTGTTAATATAAACTATTAAGTTCAAAATATCCTTATTTTTCTTTTATTAAGAATATTTTATAGTAAAGTTTACAGTATAAGTAAAAAACTTTACCTATATATATATATAACTTATTGTTATATAGGTAAAGTTTTTTACTTATATTGAAGGGAAATGTGTCTTATAGATTTAACTGTAAACTTTACAGTAAGAGATTATTAATGTTAGTTATATTCAGAGTTACATAAATATATTACACTAGATTTGACATAAGAATTTATGAATACATTTAAGAATATCCAGAGACTTGGAGTAAACTTTACAGTGAAAAATATAATAATGCTGTGAGCTAATAAACTCCAGAAAGCTTTACAGTAAACTTTACAGTTGAGAACTAAAGATTCAGTGAGCTTAATCATCTCTAAAATGTTTACAGTAAAACTAATCAGAAACTTTATGCTAGATTGCACTTATCACCCAAACAGAAAAAAATTAAGTATGTTGGAGGGGATTTAGAGTCAAACCAATTAATGGGATAAAAAAAGCAATGTTAGCATATTTTATTTTAGTTATACTAAAAACTATATATATATATATATAAGTTATAATTATCAATCAGAATTTTTTTTATAAAACTACTTTTACATTATTTTACAAAGGTTTTGATTGTCAACTAATTTGGACATTTTCAGAAATAGATACATGAAGGAAATTTTACATGATAAATTAGTTCAAATAAGTAAATATGTAATCATTTTATAAACTTACACTATAGTAAAAAGAAAAAAAAACTGAAAAAAATAATAAATTTACCTACAATTAGGGAATTAGTTTTTATATATTTTTATAGAAAAGTTGCAGAAACTAATTTTTTAAAAGATTGTTTTAGGTATATTTTACAAATTGTAAGTTATCAAGTAATGTTAACTGCACTGGCAAAGAATTCTGATCCTTTTAAGAAGAAAAAAAAGTTAGTAGTCAGAGTTATTCGGTTTCAGAGTTCAGGTGCCTGTATTTAAGTACAATTTATTACAATTTGTTAATCGAATTTAGTTTCATTTCAGTGTTAAAATAGGTGCATACAACATCTTTTAGCTAGTTTGAAGATAATTCTGTGTCACTTTGCAATGTCTTGTGGCAAAGTTTGGATCGATTTGTTATGTTAGAGCCGATATGTCATGACGTAAGCCTTTAACCCGTAAAATGATATCCAGGTTCGGTAAATTAGCTAAGGAAGTCGACAAGGACGTGTTAAAACCAGCACTAGAAAGCAGGGTAAGTGTGTATTCATGATTAACATAGTTTTAGCTAAAGCGCACATTAGGCTAGTGGGTTTCAGGGCTGTTTTAGATTAGCTGGGGAAAAATAAAAAAGTATAGGAAATAAATATAGGAAAGGGCAGCTCAGTCAGCTGGAGCGATGTGCATGCATCAGCGTGGATGGTGGAGGGTGAAACATGCTGAAGCTGTAGAAGTAGGTATAGAAACTGGAATACATACTTATCGCTGTTGATGTTTGTAATATAAAATGCGGGAGGAGAAAAAGGATAAAAATATGATTGTAAGACACATCGAGACACTTGTAATCACACAAGATTTAAAGAAGACAGGACAGCAATCAAGGGAAGTTCTACAGTATGTCAATAAAAACATCTGAATTATTATAAAACATCAGTGAAATCTGAAGCAGCCTGATAGAGATGTTGAACAAAAGGTGGCACTCATTTCAAAACACTGGTCCAATCCACACACTGTTCTAATTAGAACATAAACCCTGGTCCCTTTAAAAGATGGGCCAGTTTTTGTAAAAGACTGGACAAAATATCTATTAGGCAGCTTAAATTTACAAGACGTACAAGACTTTTAGCTAAGCTTAAGGTAATAAAGGACATACTGTTTTTCTCAGGGTCTTGGATGAGGTTGTTGGCTTTGTCGATGTCATCCTTCAGTTTGCTGTAGTTCCGATTCAGACCCATCAAGTTCTGGTTCATGTCTTTGAGCCGAGCCAGAACCTCACGCGCTGTGTCGTTTGCTTTGCCTGCTTTCTCCTTCGTGGCCTGGAGCTTAGCCGCTGTGTCTGAGGTGAGAGAAAAGGTGAGACTTTTTTTTAACAGAAATGTTACAGTAAAATTTACTAAAACTATAAGAAGATAAGAAATAAACATCTTAACAAACTGAAGAAAAAAGCTTAGAGAAAGAAAGTAGTAAAGTTTTCCAAATTGGCAATGACACTTAATTACCTAAAGAGAAATTTTACAAAAACAATAACCTCCAAACATCTTTACAGTAAACTTGACAGTGAATATGTAAACCTGAATAAGTTGGAGTCAGATTTAGAGTAATTAGTAATGCTAGCAGCCTGGGAGCATCAGGAGAGATTTTACAATAAACTGTCCAGTAAATTAAGCACATCTGAAAATTTTTTACAAATTAAAAACGTCAACTTTACACTAAAATTTACAGTGAAAAACTGAAGGGACTGGAGTCCTACAGATCTCAAAGCATTTTCACTGTGATGTCTACAGTTTCTCTAGACATTCTTAATTCAATGTAAAACATAAAAACGTCAATGTAAAATGTAAAAAAAAAATCTTCATGAAAAACTCCAAGCTGCTAACATTGCTCATCTAATCTTATGCTCACAATATCCTTATTTTAAACAAACGTTATAGTAAACTTTACAGTAAAAATAACAAAATCATAGTGAAAATGTAAAAACTTGATAATATATAAATAAAAGTGAAAGTGTCTGAGTCGTATAGATAGATCTCACTGTAAATTTTACAGTAAAAGATTATTAATGTTAGTTATATTCAGACTTATGTAAATATTTTGAGCTCAATTTTACATTGAATTAAGAATATCCAGAGACACATAGTAAACCTTGCAGTGAAAAACTTAATAAACTCCCAAAAGCTTTAGAGTAAACTTTACAGTTGAGAACTAAAAATGCTGCAAGCTTAATCATCTCTAAAATGTTTTAAAACTAATTGTAAAGTCTACATTAGATTACACTTTTAGAATCAACCGAACAGCAAACATTAAGAATGTTGTGGTGATAAAATAGCAATGTTAGCATCTTCAAGGTATCATTAAAGGATCTACCGTAAACTTTATAGTAAAAAATGAAGAATTTGGAGGACTTAAGACCCCAGTATTTAAATTAAGTATTACTAAATCAGTGACACAGTTAGACATTTTTAATGTGTGTATTATATATATATATATATAAAACAACTTTTTAAGCATGTGAAGCTGTAAATTTATAGGTTTTACATTGTGCTAGTCAGCATATACTGTGTCAGAGAATAGTAAACAGTATAGTCTATTTAATTAGGTGTAAATTTGGTAAACAGTGTTTAATTTTGAGACGTTTTCACACACACACACGCACACACACACACACACCGTTGGGGATGGCTCGAAGCACTGCCAAGTTTTCTTTCAGGCCCTTCAGCAAGTCTTTGTTCTTGGCATCGGCGCCTTTGTGCCGGAGCTGCAGAACTCCCAAATTATCTCCATTTTCTAAAGGGACAAAACAATGAAAAAAAGAAACAAAGTTATATTTTCTTTGCTTCAGCCAGACAGGTGCAGGTGGATTGACTGTTAGTGAGGATATGGGAGGACTATTTTAACTTCTTGGGTGAAAACAAGGACGGCACGGTGGTGCGGTGGTTAGCACTGTCACATCACAGCAAGAAGGTCCTGGGTTCGATCCCCGGGTCACCCAGAGTGCCTTTCTGTGTGGAGTTTGCATGTTCTCCCC
>JAQQZX010000012.1:27841690-27853488 GCA_030068355.1 Notoglanidium maculatum
CACCACCACCATCACCACACCATCACCAACATCACCACCACACCATCACCACACCATCACCAACATCACCACCACACCATCACCACACCATCACCAACATCACCACCACCACCATCACCACACCATCACCAACATCACCACCACCACCATCACCACACCATCACCACCACCATCACCACCACCACCATCACCAACATCACGAACATCAACACTACCACCATCACCACCATCACCACCACCATCACCAACACCACCACCATTATCACCATCACCAGCATCACCACACCATCATCATCATCATCTTCACCATCATCATCATCTTCACCATCATCATCATCACCATCATCATCATCATCATCTTCACCATCATCATCATCATCATGGTATCTCCTCCTGCTGCAGTGTGTTCAGGTGAGTTCAGATGTGTTTGGCTTCCTATTTTTATCTATAATGAAGCCTATAAAAGAAGCTCTGCAGTGCTGAAATGTAATGAACGAGCGCTGGGTAATTAACTCGAGTCGTGTAGGGCGGCATGTTCTTGTGGAATATCAACTTTACATCATGAAAAAAATCACACTGATAGATGGTGTGTCCTGTAGATCACAGAAACTCCACACACTGATCAAACTTCATATATTTAATTAACTAAAAATCAATCTATATATAATACCCATTATACCAATTACTGAGAACAATGACAAAAAATAAAGCTACATTAGGAACTAATTTCTTTTGTGATGAAATCAGATCACTGACTATCTATAAAGTCTAACATTCTATAAAGAATTTTTATTAACAAAAATAATAATATTAACAACACAATACCAATTATACCAATTACTGATAAAGCAACATGGAAGATTGTAAGCTTGTCCTTATGATCTTTAGGCTACTAGAAATTTTACCAAAATTAGGCAAAACCTTAGACGTTGTATTTCTGAGCTCAAAACACATTTTAGAATAAAAATTCAAGTTAAAATTACTTAAAATTGTCAGAAAGTATATGTTGGACAAATTTCTGCAATAAACAACATAAAGCTATTTATTAAAACCATTTTAAAATGCTGAAAGCACGCTATAACTAAGTGAAGGTATGATGACAGCACTGACATTGCAGAGAGCAGACGTTTGTACATCTTTACAAAAAAAGAAATTAATTTTTTAAAAATAATTTTCAGTAATATTTAGTAAGACTGTAATATAGAATAAAATATTTTCTAATAAGTCAGTAACAATATTTATAATAATTGTAATGATATGCCATATACCATTTTCTTCAAATCAGGTCTCATCAGAAAATCTTTTTTGTTTTTTATTCTTTTATTAAAAATAACAAAGTAAATGTCAGATTTCTTTAAAGCACATAAAGCTTTATATTATTGACTGTAACAAATATCTGTATTGAATTTAAGAGGAGCAAGTGAGCAAAGGTTATCCCAACCAAAGAAAACAATAGTGATAGCAAATAAATATGATGATTACAACAAGGAAGTTTGTTAGGAAGGGTTTCATCATTAATACAACAAAAATGTTAAATAATAATAATGTTTAAAACATGTTCAAATATGTTATAGTCTTCTTCAATCAGGTCTCTAGACAACACATTGAATTTTGCTTTCAGTTTAATTACTTTTTTTAAGCAAGTGATGGGTATTGCCTTATTTTAAGACTTGGGTCTTTTTGCAGGATCCACACATATTGTCATATTGTTATTCTTTTTTTAAACATTTGCATTTTGTGGGATTTGTTTTGCTGCAATATTATAAATCTACGTTCATTTTGGGATTTTCCCCCCCAGGATACTATATGGGTGTGCAAACTTTTGCACAGCACTGCAAATATTGTCGAAAAAATCCCAAAATGTTTACTGAAAGTAGGAAGTAGGATTTTGAGCAAATTAAAATGAAAAACATTCTAATAAAAATGTGTTCACCGACGTAAACACAAGCTCCGCCCCCAATTCTCAGCATTTTGTGTCTTTTCATGACATCATAAAAAATGTTAACAAATAAATGACCAGTGACAAAGAACAATTATTTACCATGAAATTTAGATCTGAGTTTTAAATAAATAAAATTAAATCAAAGCTAAAATGTTATACTGAGCTTCACCTTTCACTACAATTTATAGAACAATAGATGAACTCTTAAAAAGAGGGTTTTATGCAATGTGTGTGTGTGTGTGTGTGTGTGTGTGTCAGTGAGGACACGTGAAATTGGACCATTCAATCGAGGGGGTTAAAAGTCCAGAAATTTCCATGTGTGTATGTGTGTGTGTGTGTGTGTGTGTGTGTGTGTGCGTTTCCTATTGCCTACCTCTACACAGCTCAATAATTAGTCTGACCAGGGTCAAAGGTCACTCTGCCTGGTTGCCACGGGAGCAATCAGACTGACTCTAATTGCCTGTATTTAAACTAATTGCTTGAGCTCTATAGATGTCAAAGTGAGAATTTCAGTGAAAATGTCCACGTTTAGCTCAGAACTTACTTTTACTGTACTCCGAATAACAGAGCTATTCTTCTTGAGCGGTATTTAACATTTTGACTTCACAATCTTTAAAATCGATTTTAAAGCTAGAAAATGTCTGCTAAAAACAGAAGCTGGAATTTTCCTAACCTGACAACAACTGCATCAGAGATTTTATTTCATTTTTTTTATATATTTTGTATGCAAATTATACACAGCTTGTGTGCTAATATGATAATAATTTTGGTTTTGGTGTTTAATGTTCATGGTTCACCCTTTTTTTACGCATTTGACAGCAATTGAAGTGCACTATTCCTGAAAAACAGCTGAAAATTCTGACTGGATGAAAACGTTTATTTAATGCTAGTATGATATAATTTGTACATGGTGATATTTACTATATTTATTCATATAAAATCAATGAAACAGACATTTCATGTTAGAATTTGCATAACATTTGCCTGCGATGTGGGAAACATGAACTATCTAGATTGAGTAAATATCTACCTGGAGATGTGGTGAGTCAATCAGTCAGTCAGTGAGTTAGTTCGTGGATACTACGCTATAGGGTAACATGAACATCAACTACTACAATCTCATACACTTTTGCATGGAAATTTTGAACATTATTTGACAATACCCCAAGAAAATCTCTGAAACCTGAAACCTTAACATTTACGTGTACACCAGATATTGTCTTTGTTTACTTTATTACTGTTTACTGCATATTGTAGTATTTGTTTTTGAAGTCATATTTACTTCATATGTGGCTCAAGACTTTTGCAAAGGATTTTATATAAAGTGTCTTTGAGTACCCTGAAAAGTGCTCTATAAATAAAATGTATTATTATTATTATTATTATTATTATTACTTCCAGGGTAATGATAAACATCACCTTCACCACCAAATGTTTCAATAAACGTAATGGTGATTTGAAATGAGGCCTCATTTCAGACTCGATTAGTCCTGTTTCCGTGACGACGTGTGTCAGTACTCTGCAGCCGTTTAGATGATTTGTCATTTTGACAAGTGTCCTGGGTGTATATTTCGCAAAGATCAGAAATGTAATAAAGACTCTGTGTGTGTGTGTGTGTGTGTGTGTGTGTGTGTGTGTCGTACCTTACACACACACGGTAGCTGGCAGGGGTCCTTATTAATGCTGCCTTCCACACTACATTTGCAGCGCTGACACTCAGGAAATCCGGTGTAGCCGAAAGCACACCTGTTGCACCTCTCACCTGCATATCCCTGCTTACAGTGGCACCAACCTGCAGACAGCCCTGTGTGTGTGTGTGTGTGTGTGTGTGTGTGTGTGTGTGTGTGTGTGGAACATAGCACAGGTATAATATTAGATGGGCGGGGCATAGCACAGGTATAATATTAGATGGGCGGGGCATAGCACAGGTATAATATTAGATGGGCGGGGCATAGCACAGGTGACTCAGTTAAAATGCCTGGTGAACATTGCATACCCCAACAATGAGTTTTAACAATCATAGTGTGCAATAGAATAATAATTAAAATATGTAGCAGGAGGGGCATAGAACAGATAAATGATTATATGGGTGGAGATTGGCCCAGGTAACAATGAACGTGGGTGGATCATATCACTGAAATACTGCACCTGCACTGGCCTGAGTATCATCAGGTACACAGAGTATAGAGATGGAGCCATTCGGGTCACATGAGCAGGGTCTGCAGGGTCGGAGGTCGTCTGCACTCACCTGAGAGGAACATGATGCTAACTGAATAAATAGCTAAATTATGTTACAACAAATTAGTAAAAAAAAACAATAACGCTTAACAATTTGGGACACTGAGTCCAGCGTGCACCGCAATGAAGAGACGCACCTCGCTGGGTCGATAGAACCCATCAGTGCACGACTGGCAGTTCATTCCAGCTGTGTTGTCAGAGCAACCAAGACAGACTCCGCCTCCTTCGTATTCACCGTGAATGTTCAAACTCAGTTTCATGTCAGCTACGGTTTGGTTGTAGAAACACTCCTCTGATTTACCATGACAGTTACACTCTGTGCACAAACATAAACAAGAAAAATAGTTTGGGTTCCGCTCATTGTCGTGCTTTGGATTATTTTTGCTTGGTTCTACTTGAATTCTGCTATCTTTTGGTTCTATTTGGTTCAGATTCTTTCTTATTTTGGATTCTATCAGTTGTTACCACTACGCAGGTTCTTTGATTTGGTTCTGATGTGGTTCTAATGTGGTTATTTTTTATTGTGTTGGAGTTCAGCTGAAATTATTTGGTTTCTACTCAGACTGAAGTTTTAGATTCAGATTCTTTCGTTTGGTTCTAGTGGAGTTCAGGTTTTTGGTTCTGCTGGGATACTCAGGTTACTTGTTTGGTTCTATCTCTTGGTTCTGTTGGGTTAATGATTCTTTGCAGGGTTTTGTTTGGAGAGTATTGTGGTTTGGCTCAGGTTTAGGTTTCAGGTTATATTTCCGCTTGTTCTGGTTCTCTTTGGACTGAGGTTCTCTTAGTTTCACCTGGTAGACATTAAATTCTTTCACTGAGCGTCTTTGAGGTTCCTGTTTAGGTACGTTTGTATTTTTTGGTGTTTTTTAGGCTTTTTTTTGGGGTTCTCTTACTCTCACAGACGTGGCGTGTGAGGAAGGTTCCCGCCATCCAGGGTTTCTGGTTGTAGCCGGGACAACAGCGATCGCAGCTCTCTCCGCACGTGTTGTGCTCACATTCACAGCTCAGTTTCTGACACACAACAACAATAACAACCACAAGTGTCAGACTACAACATAGCAAAATGACAGGAAGAATAACAGGATGTTAACAGCACACTCCACATCTTTAAACAGAACTCTAATCAGATAAAAAGTGATTCTATAATAAATGTAATATTGTAATAGTTTTCAAACTGCTGTGGTGTAAGCGGTATAAAAGACTTGCTGTGGTGCTGTTAAAGGAAAAGAGGACTGAGTGTTTGCTCACCTTGGTGAGTGTGTTGAGAGGACAGGCTTTAGCGTGGCCGTAGCAGATACACATCCCTCCTACTGATATGTCCTTAATAGAGTAAAAATACTGCAGAGGAGACACAACACCACCTCACAGGGTTAATTAGGACATCAGTGTGTTTAACATGTAAGTGATGTATTAAAGAACACTGTGAAGTTACTACAACCTCCATACATACTAATATATTTTATAAAGTAATATTTCTACACACTTGACATTGTGCAGATACAGCGGTAATCTCTGAGGAGCTAACACTTACACTGCTCCCAATGATGTCATCATCCTCGCCATTCAGCCGATCAGAAAAGGTCACGCCTCCTTTCTTTAGACTGACAGGCACAGAGACCACGCCTCCTTTCTTTTGCCTGACACACACAGAGGCCACGCCTCCTTTCTTTTACCTGACACACACAGAGGCCACGCCTCCTTTCTTTTGCCTGACACACACAGAGGCCACGCCTCCTTTCTTTTGCCTGACACACACAGAGGCCACGCTTCCTTTCTTTAACCTGACACACACAGAGGCCACGCCTCCTTTCTTTAGCCTGACACGCACAGAGGCCACGCCTCCTTTCTTTAGCCTGACACGCACAGAGGCCACGCCTCCTTCATAAGTACAGCAAGCACAACATAAATTATAATCATCACTGCAGATTGTGAGACTCCAATACCGACTTTGTGTTTCCTAAAAAATTACGCTCGCATGGTTGTCATATTTACGTGAGATTTTTATCATCAGGGAAATAAAACATTTTCATTTCCCTCTCGCTGTTTTACACGTCTGAACACACACCAGTGTGTAGTCCTAATCCTAAAGTAATCACTCCCTTCATTCTGCATGAAAAGGCAGCGTGATGAAGAATCCCTCCAGCATGGGAGTGTGTGTGAATTACAGATTTCCTGACAGAGGGACAGCGTGGGATGGTGTGTGTGTGTGTGTGTGTGTGTGTGTGTGTGTGTGTGTGTGTGTGTGTGTGTGTGTGTGTGCATGGGCACGTGTTTATTCCTTATTGAGACTTAAAAAATTTAGAGCCAGAATGTTTCCTTTTAGTTAATGAGGTTAAAGTTCAGGTAAGATTTAAGTGTAGCATAGCGTTAATTGACTGTGCTAATAATTATAGCAATGTAAGATCCTCATAAAGATAGTAACACAGTGTGTGTGCGTGTGTGTGTGTGCATGAATTCAGTAGGCCAGCATGTGTGAGTAGGAGAACTAGCATTTGTATAAAATGAAATGGTGTTTGTTGAGAGAGAGAGAGAGAGAGAGAGAGAGAGAAACAGACAAAGAAATTGAGAAAAAAGTCAAAGATAAGTCTAGCAACGTATGTGTAAAATGACACAGTGTGTAAGAGACAGTGCAGTGTGTCACATGGCACAAACTTAAATTTGTGCGTGCGTGTGTGTGTGTGTGTATGCGTGTGTGTGTGTGCGCGTGTGTGTGTGTGCAGAGCAGAAGGAGTCGATTTCTTAATTACTGAGTGGTTTTAATTAAAGTCCATCTGCCTGAAATAGAGTGTCATAATCCACATGGTGGCCTTGATGGCCACAACCAGGTGTGTGTGTGTGTGTGTGTGTATGGAGACTTGGTCCAGCCACTGTCATCACTGGCCAGGTGTGTGTCTGTGTGTGTGTGTGTGTGTGTGTGTGTGTGTGTGTGTGTTTAGCCCAGTAATCAGTCTAACACACAGATGGCGCGCAGTCGAGTCTCAGTCTGACTGCACTGTTTTTATATCAAACACTAATCCGACATTTCCCTCCGTTAATCCTTAATATTCAAGAATCCTTTTATCTACAGCCGACAAAGTCCAGTTTAATCTGTTGAACAAACCCTCATTACAAACATTACAACTTTACAGCAAAAATACCCTTTAAAACCGCGGCGACGACGCGTGAGCAAGGATAAAAACACCAAAACAAGTTCAGGATTAAAAACAAATAAAATAAAATAAAAACTTGACTGTTGGATAGAATTTCAGATAAATTATCATATTAAGATATTATCAATATAATGTAATTTGCATTACTAATCTATACTGTAACACTGTTAAACAAAGAAATTGCCAAGTTTATGGTGCAGAAATGAATTACTAAAAGCAACATAAATTCTAGGTCTAAATAAAATTAGGGTACATAAAAATGACTAAAATTCATCTCAATAAGCAGAACTCTACCGGTGTGAACATTCAGACAAGAATTTTGTGTGCTAATACTATTCTAGAGTAAACAATTCTACAGTACTAGATGTTTAGTGAACACAGATATTTACGAGAATCTGACTGATAATGAGCGATAATTCTACACCAAAATCTAAAATTCTGGCAAAGGAAGTTAAACATCCGGTAAATAACGATGATTTTAGAATTTTGCTAGGATCATGACTACTTTGGCCAATGATGACAATTCTAAAGTTTTGATGCACAATGATAATTGTACAGTTCTGACACAAAGACGATTATAAATTTCTAAAAAAAACAAATGCTGAAATGCTAAAAATGAGTACTAGATAAACATTGTCCTGAACATGATCTGTAGAACTGTAGTGCAGAATATCAGATTTTTCCAGAAAGCGAATTCAAACCATTGTTGAACAAAGAGAATTCTAGAATTCTAGAAAAAAAAAAAAAAAAAGAAAAAAAAAAGTCCTAGCGTTTTTGGACGAAAGTCCGAGAACTATGATTCTACAATTCATTTTAAAATGCTAGACTTCTTATGGATTAATACATGCTTAAAACCGATTTTGGATAATGATCGTTCTAGAATTTCAGCTTACTCGGTTTTCTATCATTCTGATGGACAGAGAAGTGTAGAAGTCTTCTGCAGTCTAAAGGCTACATTCTCAGTTCTGTAATTACTGACTATTCGTGTAAGCTGAAGCGTCTGCATCATACACACCCGTCTGGTGACGATGGGGTCGACTTCTCGGGGGTCGTTCAGGGCCAGGGTCATGAGGTCAGCGTTAAGAGTCCGTATCCGTAGAAACCGGAAGCGGATGTAGCGAGCGGTGGTGAAGTTGAGCAGCGTCGGGGACGGGTCTTCGGCACTTGGACGCCCGTTTATCAGAGACGTGTGGATCTGATAGGAAGAGGAGAAGAGAAGGATAAGGGGAGGAAGGGATGGAAAACCGATGCCTGAGTGATTGACAGATAGATGGACGGGTGTTGATGGCAGAAAGCACTTACAGCTTTACTTCTGACTGTTACTAATAACTGACACTGGAGACTCCTTCCACATGTTACACAATTGTCTCCTTAAATTAAGTAAAACCTCTCCATGTCAACAATTTTTAAATGTGGAGCAACAACCATGGACATCCCTATGAATGAGCTGTTACTATGGAAACCATAACGTATCATAACGAGTGCATTAATATAAACCTGCATTATTGTCAGAGCTGCTGTTATAGAAAACTAATCAACACCTTCTGACCAATGTGAATCCAAAATTTAGCAGCACTATGAGACAATATGTATTTGAACCGGCCGTGTGTGTGTGTGTGTGTGTTTAATTTTTTCTTTCATTTTGTCACTTCTGTTATCCTTTCTTTATACCATAGTTAATTTCACCCAGTTTGAATAATAATAATAACACTAATGTAGTATTGCCTTTTACTCAAGGCCTGACTCATACACACACACACACACACACACACACACACACACACACACACACTCATTCTGCCCATTTCACTCCTTCTCTGTTGTTGTCCCCCTCCTTTTTTCCCCTCTTTCATTTCCCTGTCCTTGCATTCCCCACGTCTTTCTCATCAAAAAGCTGTTTTCCCACAAAGCACCGTTCGCTCCGTTCTCCGACAGAAATGAGGAAAGAAGAAAAAAGCCCAGCATTGCGTGTGTTCTTCTTCTTCTATTCCTTGACGTTTGTGTCGGCAAGATTTCACTTTGTCTGCAATTCGAGCAGCCCATTTCAGTTCCAGCAATTTCAGTGCCATGAAAGAAAATGCGTCACAAAGTCAAAGAGAAACCTGAACCTTCAGCAACAGAAGCAGGACAAAATGAGACGTCGCCCTTCCTCAAACAAGACCTCGTTTTTATTTCGTCCTTCTGATGAATATCACGGAAATCTTGAGCCCAAGTTAAAACATGCGCTTTGACAAATCGCTACGTTTTTTAGTCTTACAGAAAAACGTTCCTGTTTATTCGTGTACTGTTACAGTCTGAGTTGATTTTTTTTTTTCCAAAGGAGCAAACGTTCCATTTAGAATGTCATTTTTATCCTGTTATAGCTACATTTGATGTAAAGCCCATTGCTGTCTGAATAATGAAAAGTAAATGTTGATATTATTATTTTCAGTCGTAACATTTTTTTGATAGAATACGACTTCATGTTTTTGGTGCTTGTACTTTCCAGTAACGATACTGACTTGGCGGTAAAGAAATCACGGACATCGCTGAACATTTCGTTTAGCTGTGATCAGTGGCCATGAGAAATGTAGACAGACGTGGCAAAAGGTTTTTGAGAATGAAACAAGTATTGGTTCTCACAAAGTTTGCTGCTTCAGTGTTTTTAGATCTTTTTGTCAGATGTTTCTCCGGTGTACTGAAGTATAATTACAAGCATTTCGTTTATTGACAATTACATTAAGTTTATGCAAAGAGTCAATATTTGCAGTGTTGGCCCTTCTTTTTCAAGACCTCTGCAATTCGCACTGACATTCTGGGCCAAATCCTGACTGATGGCAGCCCATTCTTGCATAATCAATGCTTGGAGTTTGTCAGAGTTTGTGGGGTTTCTGTTTGTCCACCCGCAGCCTGAGGATTGAGCAGAAGTTTTCAATAGGATTAAGGTCTGCGGAGTTTCCTGGCCATGGACCCAAAATTTCGATGTTTTGTTCCCCGAGCCACTTAGTTATCACTTTTACCTTCTGGCACGGTGCTGCATCATGCTGGAAAAGGCAGTGTTCATCACCAAACTGTACTTGGATGGTTGGGAAAAGTAGCTCTCGGAGGATGTTTTGGTACCATTCTTTATTCATGTCTGCTATCTTAGGCAAAATTGTGAGACTCCCTTGGCTGAGAAGCAACCGCACACATGAATGGTCTCAGGATGCTTTACTGTTGGCATGACACAGCACTGATGGTAGCGCTCATCTTTTCTTATCCGGACAATCTTTTTTCCGCATGCCCCAAACAATCGGAAAGGAGATTCATCAGAGAGAATAACTTTACCCCGGTACTCAGCAGTCCAGTCCCTGAACCTTTTGCAGAATATCAGTCTGTCCCTGATGTTTGTCTTGGAGAGAAGTGGCTTCTTGCTGCCCTTCTTGACACCAGGCCATATTCTAAAAGTCTTGGCCTCACTGTGTGTGCAGATGCTTTCACACCTGCCTGATGCTGTTCCTGAGCGAGCTCTTCACTGGTGGTGCCCTGATCCCGCAGCTGTATCCACTTTAGGAGACGGTCCTGGTGCTTGCTGGACTTTCTTGGGCACCCTGAAGCCTCTTCACAACAATTGAACCTCTGTCCTTGAAGTTCTTGATGATCCGATAAATAGTTGATTTAGTTGCAATCTCACTAGCAGCAGTATCCTCGCCTTTGAAGCCCTTTTTGTGCAAAGCAATGATGACTGCACGTTTCCTTGCAGGTAACCATGGCTAACAGAAGAAGAGCAATGATTTCAAGCACCACCCTCCTTTTAAAGCATCCAGTCTGCTATTCAGTCAGCATGACAGAGTGATCTCCGGCCTCGTCCTCATCAACACTCACCTGTGTTGAGAGAATCACTGAAATGATGTCAGCAGGTCCTTATGTGGCTGGGTTGAAATCCAGAGGACATGTGTTTTTTTTAAATTAAGTTCATTTTCATGGCAAGAGGGACTTTGCAATTAATTGCAATTCATCTGATCACGTAACATTCTGGAGTATATGCAAAATATGCAAATGTTCCATACCAGGTGATATATGTGATGTTTGATGATGAATGTTAGTGTTTGTGAATGTTGGTGTTTGTGAATGTTGGTGTTTGTGAATGTTGGTGTTTTTGAATGTTGGTGTTTGTGAATGTTGGTGTTTGATGATGAATGGTGGTGTTTGTGAATGTTGGTGTTTGATGATGAATGGTGGTGTTTGTGAATGTTGGTGTTTGTGAATGTTGGTGTTTGTGAATGTTGGTGTTTGATGATGAATGGTGGTGTTTGTGAATGTTGTTTTTTTTGAATGTTGTTGTTTTTGAATGTTGGTGTTTGTGAATGTTGGTGTTTGTGAATGTTGGTGTTTGTGAATGTTGGTGTTTGATGATGAATGTTGGTGTTTGTGGATGAATGTTGGTGTTTGTGAATGTTGGTGTTTGTGAATGTTGGTGTTTGATGATGAATGTTGGTGTTTGTGAATGT
>JAQQZX010000012.1:27936533-27949592 GCA_030068355.1 Notoglanidium maculatum
AGACACACAGAGGCCACGCCTTCTTTATTGAGACACACAGAGGCCACGCCTTCTTTATTGAGACACACAGAGGCCACACCTTCTTTATTGAGACAGAGGCCACGCCTTCATTATTGTGACACACAGAGGCCACGCCTTCTTTATTATGACACACAGAGGCCACGCCTTCATTATTGTGACACACAGAGGCCACGCCTTCATTATTGTGACTAACACACAGAAGCTACGCCTTCTTTATTGGGACTGACACCCAGAGGACACGCCTTCATTATTGTTACTGACACCCAGAGGCCACGCCTTCTTTATTGTAGCTGACACCCAGAGGCCACGCCTTCTTTATTGTAGCTGACACCCAGAGGCCACGCCTTCTTTATTGTTACTGACACCCAGAGGCCACGCCTTCTTTATTGTAGCTGACACACAGAGGCCACGCCTTCTTTATTGTTACTGACACACAGAGGCCACGCCTCACGAATGTGAATGGAATGTTGGCACAGAGCCAGTAAACTAGTTTGTTGTTTGTAATAGATTAGAATTGATTTGTTGTTCATGATTTTTGTGGCTCGTCTCTACATGTGATTAGTCTGGGTGTTAGAAATAGATTTTACCATTTTCAGTCTGAGCACAGGCTCCATCTCTCTCTCTCTCTCTCTCTCTCTCTCTGTCTGTCTCTCTCTCTTTCTCTAAGCATTCTCCAAAAAATCTAGCCATGTTTGTTGTGTTTATGCTGTGAAGCTATAATACTAATGTAGCTAACCAGCAATGTTAGTGCAGTTTATCGCTACCAGTTTAGCATCATGTAAACTGATTTAATGGGATGAAAACTCTGCTGCAGTTCTGCAAAGTGTATAAACATTTCTTTATCGAGTGTGTGTGTGTGTGTGTAGTGCTCACTCCCTCACCAATAGTCATCAACGCATCTTTTCATCTCTTCGATGTGGACGCACGTCACCCTCGAGCTTTATCACACACGATAATTATTTTATTATGCAAATGAAGAGCAGGCCATTATTTCATTAGCGGGTCATGAATATGCGCAGCCGTAGATTAGTATGCAAATGAGGCGGCTAGTGTCCTTGCAGCTAGAGTGGCCATGTTGGCCATTAAAGGCCCATCTGGAGCCGTTAGCGTCGCACTGAGGATTTTCATATGGAGCGTTTGTGCGTAAACGCTCGGCTGATCATCGAGCAAACGATACATCATGATAGTTAACGGGCAGCGTTACCGTGGAAACTCGTCCTGGGCCCGTGTTCTAATGGAGAACATTTTGGAAAGTGAATTTTCAGAAAAAGAATCCTGAGAAATAGTGTGTGTGAGGGTTTGTTGCAGAGGAGAAGTGGGTCATGATGAGAAAATTAGGGTTCCTAGTTAGGGAGCAGCTGATCGATAAGAGCAGGAGCGAGACGCTAATCAAGCCAGAGTTCTGTTACAATTATTTCATAACCAAGCACTTCTGCGAACCGCCGGCGCTCTGGGCACGGTCCAGTGTCTGAGATGCTCAGATGGTGCGTGTGCGTGTGCACGCGTGTGTGTGTGTGCAGATGAACGCACACTTTCAGGAGGAGGCTGAAGTTTTACATTTAAATTGCCTTAGGAGCAATTATCATAAATAATATTGTAAACTGAATTTGCATGGTCCATAAAGGAGAGCCACAGTTCCGACCGGACCGCTTTGGCACGGTTCTGAAGCTCTTTTTATGTTCACTGAACTTCGTGGAACTACGAGGAACCTGTACAGGAACGTTCATACCTCACACCTGAAGGAAAGCACCGCAGTCCAGTTTCTGTTGTGGGTTTTTTTTTTTTTTGTCCAAAACAAAATGTCCATAATGATATGAAAGCATTAACCAAATATCATAAGTATTGGCACCTCAATTCACGAAAATGAGTTGTAAACAATGAATATGTAAAATAATGTAATGACTGACGGTAAAATAATTGTCCCTTTTACTCCCACCAAACTAGGTACGATTTGTAGATTAACCTAAATACATATTTATTCATGCATTGGAGTTTTTTTTTTTTTTTTCTCTTTTTTTTTTTTCTTACTTATTTAAAAATTAATTTACATACATATTTAAGTTTTATTATTTGTTTATTTACAGCTTATTATTTGCTTGTTTATTCATGGACTTATTTATTTATCGACTTGCAAATTTACATATTAATATATTTTATTCACTCATGTAAATACATTAACTTGTGTATTTACTTGTTTAATTTCTTTACTCATTTTCTCATTGTTTTACTTGCAGATTTACTGACCTTGTCATTTTATATTAACGTATCGACTTACATTTATTGATTTATTCATTTACTTTATTGATCTACTTACATATTTCTTAACTTATTCCAATTCATTTATTTAGTTACTTATTTACTATTTCCTCTGTTTATTGTTTGCTAAATAATTTCTTGATCTACTTGCTTACGCATTTGCCTGCTTTCGGATTTTGTCTCGATTTATTTGCTTCCTTTATAATTAATAATTAATTTATTTACTTACAAATGTACTCCTTTTTATTTTTATTTTTTATTAAATATTGTTTATCCACTTGTTCATTAACGTGCCCACTTGCTGCTTTGTCCGTTTATTGATTCAGCAGCGGATATCAAGGCACTCAAATTATTTGCCCCCTGTTGTAGCGAGGTTAAAGTCACTGCAGGCGGATAATGTAGTTTGCTAGGTTAAGGGAAGAAAAGCGTGTACATTGTTGAAGCAATCCTCGTTGTGAACCGAATTATAGGAAACATGTGAGAGAAGGACACACACTGCACTGCCGAGAGAGAGAGAGAGAGCGCGAGTCTTGTCGTCCTTTTCAGCCTGAGAGCCGGATGAGAGAGTCGCGCTGCCGCTTCCCTGATTTACATACGGAGAATCCGCTCACGGTTTGACACGATGGAGGGAAAAATCTCCTCCTCCTCTCTCTCTCAATCCCCCTCTCTTTCTCAATCCTTCTCTCTCTCTCTCTCCCTCCTGCCAGGCGTCTCTCTGCATTTGCATTCATTTGATGTCAGCAGGCAGAAACGCTGGAAACCCGGGCAGCGTCGAGTCAACACCTTTAAATCGGAGATTAAACGCCGCTAAGTTGACAAGTTATTAATTTTGAGTTTTGTGGTAATGCGAGGTCTTTTCCACTCCGAGCGCGCGTGAGAGAGCGAGAGGTGCGCAAACATTCCTGCACTTTTTTCTTTTAGATGTTTGCGCTGTTGAAATGTCAGGAGAATTAAGCTGAATCCTGACTTTCTAGGCAACGAGTTTATTTTCCCCGGGTTTTGATTGACGGCTCGGCATGTGAAGCGCTGGGGTTCTGTTCTCTCTTTTTTTTTTTTTTTTTTTTTTTTTTCCATCCGTTTCCAGAAAAGTAACACCTCATCACTCAGGTCGCACTTAATATCTGAGAACACGTTCTTTTTCAGATCTTAAACTTGCAGTACGGGTTATGAGTTTATTGTCTGTCTGTCGTAAAACACAGAAGCCACTAAAGCAAAGAAGAAAATACTCACGTGATCCGAGCGTCACGCCGTCACGCTGACGAAGACTTAATAACGATCAAAGCAAACTGCGATCTCTGCTCTGAGAATGTCAGGAGGAGGAGCGGCAGCGCTTCGCTACAATACAGTTAAAACAACGTAAACGTCAGCCCCCGCACGAGGTCGTCGCTAGCAGCGCGCGCTCTTTCCGTGAGAATAACAGCTTCCACGCGGTAGCTTGTTCCCGATGATCAGCCGAGGGAGTCCTGACGACGAAATATTCTCCGCTCTTCTCTAACAGGGTAGCAGAACTTTCCACACGCGATGGATATCAGGTGCAGATACAGGCCGTGAAAACGCCTTTATACACATCTGCACTTTTATTGAAGCCTAGCTAGCATGTAGCTTTTTAATTCTTTTATTTGGAATGCTGAAATGCGACAAACGTCATGAGCATTCCTCTCCGTGCCGTTCCGCTCATCAGCACCCGATGGCGACTCCATTAACACTGGCGTACAAGGCGAGTGAAGAAGTGATGGAGGGTGGTTCTTTTTTTGAGGAATATAATTGTGTGAAGCCGTGCTGGCGTGCCGAATAAAGTCAGGTCAGGAGTTTAGTGCTTGGACGTTCAGAGCGATGGAGATGAAGGGTGGAACGCGGGGCACGTTTAATTAACACCTTCCCTGGCCTGTTATTAAAATGTAAATTTCTTTTCCTTTTTTATTTCTGACATGGCAGCAGGCTTTTAAAAAGGTCAGAGGATGTTCCGGCGTGGAGGATCTGACCTTTTTGTCCGGAGGTGATAACGAACAGGGAGGTTTGAGCGACGTGAACGGCTTCCCGCCAGTCGGATCCACGTAACTGTTCTGTCTGGAGATGAGTGTGCGGGAAAACGAGGGGTTTTTCAAGTGTCGGTAATTGAATGTACCGCGATAGTCCACCGCGTCGTTGCCGAAACGAGTGTAGAACCCTGTCCTCTACGTGGAACCCTTTGAGGTCTTCTTTTCTGAGCGGTAGAACCTATTAACGAAGTGAACGTAAAGTAAATGGTTTGAGAAGCAGGGAAAAGTCATGTCTGTTCATGAGGAAAGTTCTGATTGGCTGGTGGAAGAGGGGGCGGGGCGAGCGGTGGCTCATTATCATATTATTTAAAGTTACAGGCGTTCTGATCAGGGCTGTTTTTGCGCAGAGCCGAGCTGCTTTGCTGTTTTGACCAAATCATGTCATTAAGACCTCGGAGAACTAGGGGAAACGATGTCACCTTTAAATCTCTCTCCGAAAACTATTCAGGCGGGATTCATTGTCAGCATTCCCGGGATATCTCTGAGGCGTTAGTCCCGTACGAATCGGCCGTGTTTTCTGGATTCCTTCCATAACTCTGCTCCGCTGGGAAACGCCTCAGTGGAACCTGAACGGTGTCGCGGAACGCCGATATTTTATACAAACGTCTGAATTCTGAAAAAGGGAAACTTTTCAGCTTGTCTCTTGATATAAACAATATATATATATATATTTATATATATTTATATATATATAAATAAGCTGTGAAAAGCTGAATTTCTTTAAAATTGTTCATTAGATTTTTTTATAATTTAATAAGGAAAAAAAAAATAACGATTCAGTCCGTATCACAATTTAAACGTTCGCTAAACAGCTGGCAGCAAAATTTTTAAAAAAAGAGCTGCGTTTCATTAATATCTAGGAAAAAGAAATGATGAAAAAATATATAGGTTTCAAATAACAAAGTAACAAAATGAAACAGATGAGAATTTGGAATAATTGAACTTGCCGTTAACTCGGCTGCTTCCAATCAGCGTTTATCACGACGTTAGAACAGACAACAGACGCCGATACCTGCGATATGAGCAGCGTGTTGTGGTGTAGTGTACGCTGATGTTGTTAGGATTATAACGCCAGCGCTGATCGGAATCCCAGATGATGGTGAAATCGCAATTAAAGACGGGATTAAAACGGAAAATCGGACGTGTGGAATGAACGATCACGCTCCGTTTACAACGCAGCGTTTGTGAATTCCGCAGCTTTAGAAGCACAGTTCAGATGATTTATGTATTTTTTCCGGCTTCACAGAAAGTCTTTAAGCGAATGTATTTGTTCTGTGATACAAAACGCACAAACCGGTAAATAAGGAAGATTAATTGTGGCACGATGAGAACGCTTACTCGTACTTAATCACCACAGGAGGCGAGTATTGATCCCACACACACACACACACACACACACACACACACACACACGGTGTGTGACAGATGAAGGCAGTAAACCCTCTATTTTTCCTGGATCACTATTTTTCTGTATTTGTCAGAACAGAATGTCAGACCTGTACATGAACCTCACTCCCCCACTACCAGATACGGTCCGCCTGAAGCCCAGAGGAAGGTCCACTGAGGTTCCACAGATTTGGAAAATCTCGGAGTTAAGAAGATTTGTGGGTTTGTGTGCAGCTGAAGGCTGAGATGATCTTCTGGGCTTCTGGATTTGGAATTTCGTGGCTCTCAGAAAGAAGTTCTGGAGATTTGTCTGGGTTTGGATGGAAGTTGGGCGAGAAAATCCCAAAGATGGTTGGGGAAGTAAAGGGCTGGAGACGTGTTTCGAAGGTTTTTGGAGAAGAAGCTGATTAGCTGAAGCACGTAACGAAGATTATACTCTAGGAAAGAGATGGTAATAATGTGTGCATGGAAACCTAGTGTGGAACAGGACGAGCGGAGACACAAGTGTGGTCTGGATGAGATGAAGATGGATGTGTGTGCATGTGCGTGTGTGTGTGGGGGCATGTTCTCTGCAGTGTATTTTGGTTCTTCAAGGAGGTGACCTATGACCTCAGGAGGAACATGTGACAGGAATCAGCCAGCGGTGTTAGTCATTAAGCCTCTCTCTCTCTCTCCCTCTCTCCCCCCCTCTCTCTCACTCTCTCACTCGGCAGTCTCTGACACATTTCATACAGGGCAGCCTTCAAGAGTTTGTTTTTGCACTCGTCTTGCACGTAATGGAGAGAAAGAGAGACAGAAGGAGAGAAATGGCAAAAGGGAAGGATGACAGTGTCCTGAAGCTCTCTCTCTCTCTCTCTCTCTCTCTCTCTCTCTCGCTCTCGTACTCTCTTTTTGCCTACCATCTTGTCAACTGAGTACACACACACAGACGCACATACACACACACACACACGCACCCACAGAGCTTCAGGAGTGAATCCTCTCCCCGAGTCCAGAATTAGATCCAGAAAAATGATGCACACGTTCCCCTCAGTGCTGCTGTTTCCCGTCCACACACTCGGAGTCGTGAAGTTACAGTAAACAACTGGGGACAAAAAAAATGCCCGGTGATCGGATTCTGAATTAAAAGGAATGAACGTGTACGATAAAACTCACACTTTTTTTAAAGAAACGTAAATTTAAAAAGCAGCTTCGGCCCCGAGGAGCATGTGCATGCCGCATGTCGATCTGCGATCCCGATTATTAAAATGATTTGAACCGATTACGCTTTTCACCATGCTGCTTTTTCTTCATTAGAGCTTCAGGGATGACGCTTCTGAGATTAATTTGTCATGTTGCTGTTATTCATCTTATTTCGATCTTTTTGTGCATTTTTTTTTATTGAATAGGCAGTTTTTTAAAACCTTCCCAGGATGATTAGAATCCAAATGGGTCAAAAAAAAGCAATTATTTCAGTTTATTACAGTTTAATATCCTGGAATGGACATGTAAAAAAAAAAAAAAAATTAAAAATGTAATACAGAATTGATCGATCTCTTTGACTGATTGATTAATTTACACAGAACTGAGCAATTCTGTAATTGAATTAAACAATTACAACTATTTTCATTTGAACTGTTGACAGGGGGCGGGGCTAGCTAATCAGTTAAATTTTATAGAAAATATTATTTTAGTTTTTTCTGCCAAAATTATATTTCGATGATTCGTTTTGTGGACGTTCGGATGGATGCGTTTTGTACCGTTTGGTGTAGCAAAAATATTAGCCTTATTGTTTTTGAGTTTTAACAGGCTTTTAATTTTGCACCTTTGATTTCTTCCCTCGTGGTTTTCAATCAACTTTTAAAAAATTTTTTTTTTTTTTTTTTAACAGTAACACACTTGAAGTTTAATTTATTATCTTAGTGTTAATCTGATTTGCTTTAAATTCTATGTTTGAGGCCAGGATGTGAGACAATTGCCAACTTCTGGCTAGCACATAGCCGCTACGTGAACCAGCGACGGAACTGAAACGGAACAGTCCGGAACGTCAACATTTCTCTCAGATCTGTTGATAGATCACTAAAAAACCACACAGAAATGCTGACATTTCACTGTAATTGCACATTAGCATCGGCCGCTAACCAGTAGTGTCATTTATTTTAACTGATGCTATTATTTCTGAAGTATTTACATGATTGTTAATAATAATAATAATAATAATAAGAAGAAGAAGAAGAATTTCTTATATTTTTATTTTAATTAACTTTTGTGTTAATAAATAAAATCTGGTCAGCTGTAAACAGTTGTTTAAAAAAAAATATTCTAACTGTTGGTGCAGATGGTGGAGTTTTTCCTCCAGTGGGAGCAGTGAAGGCTTTTTGTGTGTGTGTGTGTGTGTGTGTGTGTGTGTGTGTGTGTGTGTTGAGAGATGAATATATAAGACAGGGAGGACAGCAGTGCTTTTCTCTCAGGCTGGTGTACAACTTGTGTGTGTGTGTGTATAACTTTTCTCATAGAAGTGTCTCATTATCCATGTTTGTGTGTGTGTGTGTGTGTGTGCGTGTGCGCGCGCTTCCAGGGGGTTGCTCGTTCGATGACGGTCCCGCGCAGTGTGATTACCAACAGGATCCGTACGACGATTTTGATTGGACGCATGTCAGTGCACAGGAAGTTCCCTATGTGTCCCCTGAACTGCCTCAAGGTGACACACACACACACACACACACACACACACACATAAACACACACACATAAACACACACACATACACACCTAAAGGTTTCCACAGCGCAGTCCAAAATTGTCAAAATGGTATTAAAACCCCTTTTGTTCTGGGTTGTGAGAACTCTGTTGCTAGGCAACAAGGAGACACAGACACAGAGCACAGGCTAGCTAATCACTGGGGTTAACGATGTAGGTAGCATGTAGCCGTTACATGTCATGACATTCGAATCAAAGTAGAATGATCTGGAATGTCATAATTTCCTTCAAATATGTTGATAAATTATTTATAAAATATAGTCAGACAGAACAGTTAAAATGATACCATTATTAGCATCGACAGCTAACGAGCCTGGAGTTCAGCCAGTTTAAGAAGCTTACAATAAATAAACAGCAGAAACAAATTTCATTAATTAATTTAATGAAATTAAAAATATATACTACTTTAAGTCTTTGGTAATTCAGAACTTGGCTAATAAGCTAACTAGTATATGTGTAAAGCTGTACACAGTGTTGCTAACAAGCTAGCTAATATTAGTCTACCATACATACAGTGTGAAGTAGCGATGTCGCTAACGTGCTAGTTAATAATAGGCTAACTGTTCTATTGTTGCATTGTTGCTTTACACAGTATATATTAGCCTAATTTTAGCTAAGCTGTTAGCATTTTTACTACAAGTTTCGATACGTCAGTAATAATTAGCCAGTTTGCTCATGCATCATATAATGCTTAGGATAACATTACTAGCGGCTTGCTTTAGCTAGCAAAGTTAAATAAGTACAGCTGAAGCCGTAATATTAACTAAGCTAACTACATTAACTAGCAACTTTAGCACAGACTGTGTTAAGTTGGGTTTTTTTATGCTATAGCCGTACCGTGTCGTCAGTAAACATTTTTTTTTCACTCATTCATTTTTTTTGTTAGATGCTCTGTAAAAATGTTGGATTCAGTGCACCTTTTTGATTAGCATAACATCATTTTGCTTGTTTTAGCACACAATGCACTCTGAATTAGCATTACCTCATTATCATGACACTAATCTTTTGTCCATTATTAGAATCATTAATCTTGTTTTGTTTCCATGGTATTTGTTTCCCACTTGTATGTAAATTCCAGGTCTGTGGAAAGTGTTATTATTTAGCAGGTTCATCGTAGCATATGAAGCCGTAATTATTAGAACACGGATGAGGAGTGTAAATTACGTTAGCAAGACTAATATGCAAGCTCAAGGCTTTTTTTTTCGCCATGTAAACACACCACTGTATTAAAATTAGCTGTAAAATGGATTTAAAGCTCAGGCTTGTTAATGTAGCTAGCTTATCACGCTAATACAGAGCGCATTCCTGTAATCAGTAATGCAGTCGCTAATTCTTTTTTTTCCCCCTTCTCTTTTAAGTTCTTGTATAATTTCTCAAAGGCTAAGGAGCTTTTTTCATTTCCGTAGCTGTATAAAACTTCTCGTACAAAGACACTGTCAAATTAAATGCACTTTAGTGCAGATCGTTGGAGGTGACCGTGCGGAAGAAAGAGAAAGCTCGACCTTGCCTATTCACCTCTCAAACACTTAGCCATACAGTTTAAAATTTTTTTTTTTTTACACAGGAGGTTCTGCGCTTTTCACTCGCAGGTAAATTTCCTAATTAACACAAGATTAGGTAATTAATCACGCGCTGGGACGGGGGAAGGTCACCAGGCCAAGGTTCCATGAGTGCGCTGGGATAAAAGCCTCTTTACAACTTAGTCCAAGTATAATACAATTTATTACTTTTTGTGTTAGTTTTATATATTTAGCACCAGGCTGCATTCCATTCAGAGGCGTAGCAGTGGAAATAAATCGTGTTATTGAAGAGCACAAGACTGAGATGGAGTCAGGGCCACCATGTCTGCATCAAAACCTCCACATTAAAGCCTACAGGCTACTTTACAACTTATATACTTCAACTGAAATATTTACATTACAATATATGTAAAATTATTCATACCCATGCCAAAGTTTGAGTTATAGTGAATTTTTATTTGACCAATAGGTTTCTTCTGGCTGGAAATGACATAAGTATGTGACAAAAGATGGCAAGACATTCTATTAGGGATGTAAATGAAAAAAATTGTAACTATTTCTGTTTTTTTGTGTCTTGTGAACAGCCACAATTCAGACTTGCAAGACTTGCAATTGACCAGTAACTAGTAGAGAACTACTGTGCCAGCTGCTCTCAATTTATAGTTGATTAGAATGCTCCAGAACATGGTAGAAATTACCAAGACCATTTGGAATGGTATAGAATCTTGCGTTTTCTTAAAAAAAAAAAAAAAAAAAAAACCATATTAAAATTTTCCATCACAGTAATATTATTCTCAGGTTGATGGAACAACCTGAGCTCTAAGAACCTTGGAACATAACTTTTTTTTTGGAATATTCATCTAATCCTGGGGACACTGAACTTTAAAAATATAGGTGCCTTACAATAAAGAGCCCTATGAGCAATACAGGGCCATTGAAATAAGGAACCTGGGAACTTGGGGCTCTTGGAGCATTAGGAACTAGGAATATGGGAACCCAGAACTTGAGAACATGGGGTCCTAGAAAAAGGCCTTAGGTACATGGGCAAAAAAGGTATATAGGGACAGGGAAATAAAGGATCCCAGAACTACAGAGGCCTAGGAACAATAGGCTTTGATAATGTAGGGCTCTTGAATAATGGAACCTGAGAATGTATAGTCCTGAAAAATAGTATCCTGGGAAGAAAAGGCCATTGGATTAAAGGGCTTGGGGAATACAATATAGGATCCTGAGATTATGTAGTCCTGGGGATAAAGAGTCCTTGGAACTCTGGATACTGAGCTGGAAATTCTGCGAATACAAGGCCCTGAGAACCTAGGACTCTTGAACTTTGGAACCTCTGAACGCAGGGTCCTGAAAAAAATATGGCCGTAGGAACACAGAACCTTTGGGGGGCCTTGGGGGTATAGGGTCTATTATAATAATGTAATGAAATATGGAATCTGAGAACATAACATACTGGCAGCATAGGACCTGGGAAGAAAGAGCCTCAAAAATAAAGGGGTCTAGGAACCTTCGGCCCTGGAAAAAGGGCCTTTGGCACCTGGGGTCCTGGGAGCTTTGGACCCTGGGAATATGTGGAACCTGAGAACATAGAGCCTTGGAAAAGCAGGGCCTTGGGAAGAAAGGCCCTTAGGAAAATGCAGTCCTGGGAACATATGATTCTAGGAATAAAGAGCCCAAGGAACATAGAGCCTTGGAAAACCAGGGCCTTGGGAAAAAAGACCCTTAGGAACATGCGGTCCTGGGAACATATGGTTCTAGGAATAAAGAGCTCAAGGAACATAGGGCCTTGGGAATATAGTGATCTGGGAATATAGTTAGAACCCTGGGAACATGAGGCCCTGAGAACACAGCACCTGGAAATATGGGACCCAATGTGAGCACTGGACTCCTTTGATTCTAATATATCTTAGCCTTCTCTTTAGACCTGTGAATGCGTTTCATTGGGGGGGGGAAATCACCGCTTCAATCATAAATATTCAGAATATTTCAGCTTGAGGACGTTGAACATTCTGGGCATTTTTTTAAAAACTGGCATAGATAATTAGCATGGACCTGAAGCAAGACCTTCACAAAAACCCCTTTGTGTCCCACTGCTCAGTAATGTGTGGGCTGCTGGGTTGTGAATTGAACTCTCTTGCTAGAACGCATGCTGCTATACCAGAACTGTTCTGTTTATTAGAACATGATAAATGAGGCACGTTCCTGTATGCCGCTAATCTCTACTTTGTGTGTTTTGGAATCTTTTATTCGAAATAGAGGACAGTCCTCTAGATAGCAAAGCATTTGGGGGAGAAAAAATGCACCCCCCAGATTTCTTCTGCCAAGAACCAATATTTGTGTAACAGCAGGAGAACATGATAAACGTTGATTCCGCACTGTCTTCCCTGCAAGTGAATTTCATCTTCCCGACATCTGTACGTACTCCTGAGCCTGCAAATTTCCTCTCATATCACCAATGCTGAGAAATTGGCGATATCTGACTCGGTGCTAGCCTGAGCTAGCCTTAAACCTGCAGTGAACAAGCTTACGATGGAACTTTTGGGAGGAGGAGCTGTGACAGGAGCCGAGTCCAGATCTTTTGTTGCTAGTTTATATTAGCCGTGGTTTAGTTCGGCACCAGTTTCGAATATATTGGCGTTTACCTGATTTGACACAATGTTTCCGCTCCATATGATGTTTAAAATGAACTTCTTGAGGTCATGATTGGAGTCATGGGGTCACCTAAGGTCATATGTCAAACCACCCATCTCTGCTACCTAGCATATATTTTTTTAAATCTAAATGCAAAGTTTTAAGATGTGCTTAATGAATAAGTAAAGGAAATTGTAAGTGACTTTCTAAAAGCAAATTTATAAATAAATGCAAATGTTACAGATCACTTATTACAATTGATGTTTAATCATTAAATATAATGATTATAAATACTGTAATGTAACCGTTAAGCTGAACAGTTCAACACAATATGCTTATAGGATTGTTTTTTGTGGGGAAATGGAACTAAAACACAAGACTGTACTAGTACATTAGCCTGGCCCTGACTGTGCGCTAGTACATTAGCCTGGCCCTGACTGTGCGCTAGTACATTAGCCTGG
>JAQQZX010000012.1:28003470-28013679 GCA_030068355.1 Notoglanidium maculatum
CCCAGGGTGTACCCCGCCTCTCACCCGAACATGCTGGGATTGGCTCCAGCTTCCCCGCGACCCAGATGGATAAAGTGCTATCGATAATGGGTGGATGGAAGTTATCTGGATCTGTTTATTTCAGGATTTAGTTTACCGATCTAAAATAGTTCACACTCTTAAATGTGAGCTGAAGTTATCCAGCTCGAAATCAGTCTGTATTCAGTCTTGACATTGGGCTCAAGTTAAAAAAAAAAAAATGTTCTAGCTGCAGATTTCCTGTCTGAGACGGACGTTAACGTTAAAGCGAACGAATCCCGCTAACTGAGAGATGCCCCCTGAAGTAGATAGTGGGTTAGATAATCCCACTTTCTTCCTCAGACAGACGAAAGGGTTCGGGGCTGGCGGCGGAGTGAGCGTGCAGGATCACAGTGTTGCGGGGACGCTCGGCCCCGGAGCCGCACCTGACAGATTGAATACGAAAGCGTTTGTTGTTATAGATTTGCTGTTGTCATTAATTATTCTCCATCTCTGCCTTTCTTGCGGGAGATAACATAATAAAAGCGGCGAGCTGGAAGCTCGCGGCACTCGCGCACGGAATTTGATACGCTCCATGTCATGTACCGTTAGCGGGAGGGGGAAATAGATTTTCATTTTAGGCGAGCAGTTTTATCTCTGAAATGGATGTAATCCAATTTCATTTGAATTTCTTCCAGTATTTTTTTTCCCCCTCTTCACGGCGGCCGTGTTTATGAGAGTTGACGCCGGTGTAAGTGTTTTGGCAGGAGAGCGAGGGATTCATGTCTGTACCAATACTCCACAGCATCAAATCTTACACTCACACACACACACACACACACACACACACACACACACTCACACTCACCGAGTCACCTTTTAACCTCAGTGTCACAATCCATCCAGAGCTGCTCTTTAAAACATGGCGCGCTCGCACTTCAAAAACTGGGCGGCGCTTCTCAGGGTGTGTGTGCGTGTGTGTGTGTGTGTGTACAATAATGCATCTATTGCGCATGCTAGGCTACAGAGTTCGCCAATACCAGCTAGGACAGGTTAGAGCGTATGTACCCGTGTAGCGAAAATGATCAATGGAACATTGCTTACAGAATCCAGATCGCAAAAATGTACTAGCTCAAAACAATTGAAAATAAACTACAGACTGTACATAGCGCAGAAGTTTCCTTTCAGACGCTACGACTCTAAATAAACGTGTGATACGCAGAACGTTATTCACAGAACATATACAGCTTGGCGTTATCTGTGGGATAATCTGCGCGTGGAATGTGAAATTGCGTCCGGTATCGGACGAGGAGCCCGAATAATAAGCTCATTAATATGCAAATATATGCACGTGCAAATCTGCATATACAAACAAGTGCAGTGGCTTCGATGTCCTGCATCCTAAAATGCCATGCTAACGCTAAAACCAAACAAACCCAGAGGAAGATGATGAAGACGACCCCGGTGTGCGAGGAGGAAGTGGAGCGAAAGTAGGCCGGTGTTGTTTAAAAGCGTGCGTGCAGACTCGCTCCGGGCCGCGGCGTCGCTCGTAAAAGCCGTGGCTGTTTCACGCTAGCACAGGGAGCGCGTGTGTGAGCAGAGCACAATAAACGTCCGGGTCGATGCTCACTGACACTGCCGTAATGGCTTCATTGTTAGCTTGTAAAACACATTAGTGCGTATTTATGGGGTTCTACGCGCACACACACGCGTGCACGCAGCCATGCTGCATTAAAAGTGTGTTACAGCTCAGTTATTCAGTGTGTCCTTTTATAAGTGTGGCATCCAGGAGAAGTGCACTTCCTAATGGATTTGTGTGTTTATGTTTGTTAAGTCCAGATTCTAGCCCTAATGCTAACATGGCTTTTAGCACTTCACTGACTCATCAAAACTTACCCACATACAGCGAAAGGCCATATATTTTTTCAGCTAGCAATCATAATTCTAGGCGTCATGGATAATATTTAAAAAATCATTTGCCATTTTATTGAATACGCTCTTTTAGAAAATGGTTGTAGCTAGCATACTTTCAAGCTAGCTGTTCTAATCCCAGCTAGCTCTGTTTCATCTTTAAAGTCACGGCGGCATTAGCCGGTCAGCAATTTTTTTGTTGTTTTTTTTTTTTCTCGCACACTGTAATTTCAGGCCTTCTTCATAATGCTAGTTTATTTACTCGCAAATGAAGCCAGCAAGCACGGTGCGGCTGCATGTGGCTTTCCAGCGCTAGCTAGCTTGTTATTTAATTAGTTACTTAGTCCTCAGATGTGAGGATTTCATTGTTGGAAATAAAAATCAATTCTATAGAACTAGATTAGATAAGTGGTTATTGGTTGCCATTGGAATACATTAGCCAAACATTACATGACTAGCACAAATTGTTAGCTAGCTAGCGATGTAGTATGTTCACCTTCTAGATCAGTTGTCACAAAATATCGGATCTCATCGCAATCTTCGAACAAAAAATAAAATAAATACATTAATAAATAATAATAATAATATTGTCGTTATTGTTCAGTCACTTCAGCTGGCATAATTAACTAGCTAGCTAACGTGGCTAACAGCGACTGAGTAGATTAGCATTGTTAGACGTATTCCGAATCACCACAACATTTTAACAATAAATTAAAGACTTGATTTTGTCCTCCTGTTCAGGCGCTACAGAGGAGCCGGAAGTGATTCCCGATCCGGCGAAACAGACGGACCGTGTGGTGAAAATCGCCGGGATTAGCGCCGGCGTGCTGGTGTTCATCCTGCTGCTGCTTGTGGCCCTTTTACTGGTGAAGAAAAGGTGAAAACATTTGATGAATTTTTCTGTATGAACACATCATTCCCATGTTCATCACACGCACATCTGTACAGCTGCCATGCCACATGCTAACCACTGAGAGGCAGCGCTCAGCTGAGGTTGGGAAGTGTGTGTGTGCGTGCGTGTGTGTGTTTTTGGTTGGTTTAATGCTAACTCTTTAATAAAAGCTGACGCAGCGGTGTGATGAAGCCGAGGCGGCGTTCCCACGCTGGCGCTGTGTATTTCCCTGTGACAGCACGCCAATACCCAAGCGTTTTATTCCTCTTACACCGCAGCTGTACGCCGATTATCTTCTCTTATTCATTGAAAATGACGTCGTAGTTGTTTGTCCGTTTATAGTTGGCTTTAATGTTGTGAACCCAGTTCTCCCTGACGTTATAGCAGCTGTAAACAGTCGTCCCCTCAGCAGCCTGTCTTTCTCCTCTTCCCGTTTAAAAGTCGTTTTAAAAAACCCGCTCATGTTAACCATGACGCTAAACTGTTCACTCCAAATCTGTGCACACACAGAGAGAGAGAGAGAGAGAGAGAGAGAGAGGCATTATAATTACTGTAAATATGGATAGAGGAAAATAGAGAGAGGGAATAGATGTGGAAGGAGTGTAAGAAAGGGATATATAAAATAGGGAAATTGTATGTATGTGTGTGTGTGTGTGTGTGTGTGTGGTTCAGTGGTGTGCTCCACACACACACACACACACACACACACACACACACACAACTATAAGCTCAGGCACTTTCGTCTTAATGTTGTTTAATATCGCCATCGTGTGGCTGTGCGTCTAACTGCGTCTAACTGCGTCTAACTGCGTCTACCCTCTCACCTTTTTCTTTTTCTTTTCTCTGTCCCTCTCTCTTATTCTCATTGTTTCATTCTTTCTTCACAACCTCTCTCTCTCCCTCACTCTGTTTCTCACTCTCTTTCTTCCTCTGTCTCTCACTTTCTCTGGCTTTCTCTCTCTCTCTCTCTCTCTCTCTCTCTTTCTGTCTGTCTCTGTCTCTGTCTCTTTCTGTCTTTGTCTCTCTCTCTCTATTTCTCACTCTCTTTCTCTCTCTCTCTCTCTCTTTCTGTCTCTCTCTCTCTGTCTTTCTGTCTCTGTCTCTCTCTCTCTCTCGTACTCTCTCTCTGTCTCTCTCTCTCCTTTATTTCATCTGTCAGTCTGTCTCTCTGTTTGTCTTTTTTATCTCTCTACTGCTTTCTCGCTGCTGTCTTTTTCTGTACCCCCCCGTGTATAGCACACATCCACACGTACACAAACGTTTCCTGACACTGTTGACTCTCTCACTGCGCTGTAGTCGAATGTCTCTCGCCCAATTCTCTGTAAAAGGCAGTTTCTGGCGTGAAATAAATGAGAATTTATGACATTATCATTTCTGCGTGTGCATGGCGCGTGCTGGCGCACCGCTGACGTGTGTTTCTTGGCTTGGTGGTGTGGACGGGCTCGGCTCGGTGTGCTTAAGCGCTAGCGTTGGCGTGAAGCCCGTGGACGGTTGGCTGGAGCGAGGCTGGCTCCGATCCAGAGTTACTGCTCGCTTAGTGAATTTTCACACAGTGCGACCTTTCATAAAAACAACTACGACTAAAATCAATAGAAATGAACTTCAACCAAACCAATGATCAGTTCTGCGCCGCGCTGCTCATCAGTAACGAGCGAGCGCTGATATTAAAATACCAAATAACTGATCCGGGATCAGCCTGGCTGCCGTTCAGAGCGCAGCGTTGCAGCTCCATCACCCAAACGTGCAACACGTTCCCATTTATTCCCAACATATTCCCAAAGAAGCCTGTTCCAAAATGTCTCTTTCAGCCTGGGATAATGGCCTGCGATATGAAAACACGCCTGTCCTGTTACGCTTGAAACCTGACTAGCATAGCTGCGTCATCACCCAAACTAATCACGGATCCTTGAGCTCATTGCCAAAATTCCCGAAATAAAAGAGCCGGTGGATAAATCTTATAGCTATGTACAGCATCAGAGGGTTTCTTTGTTATATCACTTTATTATTTACAGAAAACTATAATAACCCGACGCGAATATTCAGCTGTTCCGTTTTTGTACGGGACAATCCGTAACGATACAACATGGGTGACGCGCATCGCAGCAACAACTTCAAAAGCATTCTCCAGAGTTTCTCCAGAGCTGCAGATCTGAACGCAGAACGGAACTGTGAGCACTTCTCAATCCGAGCGAGCGAAAATATCCGTTTTTACGCATTGGGAATTGCGCATGCGGTGTTCCTTTTCCAAACAAGGTAACACGCATGTCCTCTTACATCAGCTCTTACTCTGGGGAACGTTTTTCGCTCGGAGAGCTCTCCTTCCTGGAAATGTCGGTTTTCGGCTCGTGTAACGACACCGCCCCCTGCTGTTCACACAGGTATACACAACGACGGTGATTTGGGCGTGGAAGCTTTTAAAATACTGCAACCAGACCTTGTTTTTTTCCCCTACATTTTCCAGTCATGAGCCAGGGCTAGTGTCGTCTCCCTCTCTTCGGTATGAGTTTGCGAGCGTCCGTTCAGGACGTTCTGATGTTCTTTGAGAGATACTGCATCTTTAAAATGGTGGTCACGGTGATGAGTGTTCTGATTTTGGGTTTTTTTTTTCAGGATGTCTGCTGCTCACTTGTTTGATTTGCAGTTTATCTTCAGGATATATATATACACATATGTAGGTTTTTTTTTTTTTCCTTTTTAAGCAAATTGGCACATGTCTCCCGAATTAATCCAGCCAGCCTTGCATGCTATGATGGTTTTTTTTTTCTTTATTGCTATTTTTTTTCAGGTTGCATGCATGCGTTGCTTAAATAAGAACACAACCATGAAGAAGAAACTAAACTCAAGCACAGTTTTGCTGCTTCTGTTGGAAAGAGTGTTTGCATTGACCCCTATTTTCTATTTTCTTCATTCTGTTTGTGCTGTTTGCTGTTTTTTCTCATTCGCTCGCCAGGAGGACCTACTATTCTTACTCATATTACCTGTAAGTAAAAAAACCCAAACAAACAAAACAACCCAAAAAGGGGGCCGGTTAAAGCCGAGTCGAGGGCTTGTTGGTCTTTGTCTCTCGGTTAGTTCTGTTAGTGTTTTAAAGATGCAGTATCCTTTTTTCAAGTGACCTCGCTTTTAAACCAACCAACCTACCAACCAACCAATCACAACCATGCTGCCATGTCTCCCAGCTCCAACATGCTCCGTGCTCTCCATGCCCTGAGCGCTGTGTTAGTTGAAAAAAGAATGCTGCATTTGTGTCTGTGTTTCATTTTCTTTTTGTTTTTGATTCGTCCATTCTTTATTCCTTTGGTTGGTGTTGCGTGTGCATGTGTGTGCATGTGTGTGTCGGGTTATCACCCCCGCCATTCATCTCTTAATACCTTCACACACACACACACACACACACACACACGCTGGGTGCAATGTTCGTTTTGGGGTTTCCGGTTTGAGTTTCAATCCTGGTGGCCATCGAGTGTGTTATTAGCGGCGGAGCCGCGCGTCGCTGGAGGAAACGATATCGTAGCACTAAAGTGCTACAGAGCCTCGCGAATGTAAAGAAAAAAAATCCACCGCGCATTCCCCATTTGTTCGTATTGCACTAGAAAAAGAGATCGCAAAAGAGATCTGAAATCCACCGACAGGAGGACGGCAAAGTCACAGGGCAACTACGGTAGCGGCGAAGATGATATGTGTAAAACGGACAAAAAAACGGTTCCGGATCACACCGATTGGCGACGCACGCAGAGCGCGGTTATTCAACTTCAATCGCAGATCTGCCATTAGAAGATCTGCATCATATGAACTGACATGGATGACGCGTCATCGTGTATCAACGTGTGACGAAGGGCTCTCTGAAATCGCATAATCTGAAACTGGCATAACGTCGCGAACAGGCATGGAACGATTCCCCCGATTCACGATTTGTTTTTCAGTAATACTTTGGAGGGGGAAAACAAAAAAAATGATTAGGAAATGCACCTTTTATTTTCCTATTCTTTATCAAACTTATTTGTTTTGTTCGAACAAAAAAGAAATACGTTTAATTTTGTAAACTTGTAAAGGTTGGAGTAAAATATTCCAGCCTAGTAACGAAAATATTACTTTCATTAAAAGTTAATAAACATTTTCTCGAGAATCCAACACGTTTCCACGAACAGCTCCGTCCAGTCTGTACGCACCTCGCTCGGATTTCCATCGACTCTGTTTGGAAATGAGCACAAAAGCTCTTTCCCACTGTTTGTGCGCGTTCTGTACGGCGACGTCGCGGGTATTCCCGCTATTGGACCTTTTCGCGCCCTCTGCTGTCTAAACTACGCAGTCACAGCTGGGAAAAACAGTTCATTTTTTATTTTCATCGATTCGAATCAATCTGTTTTGTGATCTATCGACGCACGGTATCGTTACATGCCTCACAGCTGACTTTTTCCTCAAACCCTTTCAGTGACTTGCTGTCATCTATAAACATGAACTAAGCCTTAACGTATCCAAACATTATGCATTTTTAGTAACATTTTGCCCCGCCCTTGACCCCGCCTCCCAAAAGTATCTGGAAGAAGATAAATTCGCTCCCAGTTTTGGAACCAGAACTCTTACAAAGCGTGAACATTCGGTCAAACGCCTGATGTGTACGATTCATTTTATTCATCAAACTATTTCTCTGACTGTTTAATTCAGAAAAGAGATCTTAGCCAAAGTTGATCGCAACATAAATAACATAATGTTAATGTTATGGACGTAAAGCTTCTCTCCCCTGCTTGTTGCTCATACGGCGTTTTTCCACGGTGGGTTTTCTCCTTAACTTTTCCTTCTCCTTCTGTTCGTTCTTCTCTCTCCTGTGTCGTGCTGTTTTTTGGGGTCAGGGTGGCTGCTGTTTTGAAAGATGCTAATAAATTAATGAAATGACCGGGGTCACTTTGTCAGGAAACTGGCTAAGAAGCGCAAGGACGCGGTGGGAAACGCAAGGCAGGAGATGACGCACATGGTGAACGCCATGGACCGGAGTTACGGCGAGCAGAACACGCTCCACACCGAGGAACCCGTGACCGTCACCTTCATGGACTCGCACAGCTTCAACAACCGATGTAAGTGCAGATATGAATCTCTTCAAGCTAGCGCTGTTTTCCAATTCCAACTTTTTTTTTTACTATTAATGTATAACATGGTGTTTTTATTGCAAAATAAAGGCTCAGGATGTTGTTTATGCGTACTCGCCTTTATCCAGCAACAACTTTCACTTTACACATTTCTTTATTAAATATCGTAATGCGCAGCTAAAGCCAAGATTTCCGCTGATCTTCAACTGGTTCATTCCACAATGAACACAATCAGCTGCTTAGCTTCATTCAGGGTTGATAAACCGAGACTGTGGAACTAAAACACCATCCGAAGTTTACAATTTTAAGACACTGAGCTGCGAAGTTTTGACCCGCAGAAACGTTAAATCAAGCCAGTTTGAACTTTTTCACTTTATATTTTTTAATACGACTTATAAAAAAAAGATGAGAATAGTGCAATAAAGGTCTAAAAATAAATACAGTATAAATATAAAAAAAAGGATAAATTCGTGGAAAAATTGCGACCGTATCGGGGAAATGTGGTTTTTTTTTTTTTTACGTTTTGTTTTTCAGTTGTTTAAAGTCGGCGTTTCATTATTTTTAAAATTATGAAAAGGTTTTTCTCAGTAATAAACTGATTTCTCATCAACTGATTCAGAACCTGAACACCCAACCGTAGCGGGAAATGCACGTAGGTGTGAAAGCGTTTCATTTTCTACAGTACTGTTTTTTTTTTTTTTTCGTTCTCTCTCTGCTGTGGTTTGTCTTGGCTTTGTTGTTCCGTGATTCTTAAAGGGAAAAACGGCGCACTAAAGTAGCCTCACGCCGATGAAACCGACGGGGCGGGCTTAACGGCAGAAACCGTCGGCGCGTTTCGAACGGGGCGCTCGGCAGGAGTCGTAGGTTTGCGTGCGGCTGCGGCGTTTCTCGTCAGGGATCCCGCGGCCGGATCAGGATCGGCGTCATTTCAAAAGCAGCCGAGGAGTTTGCAAGCGTCCGTAGGCTGCAATCTTTAGGCGTGCAAAGAATGTAAAAACCCTGATGAAGAGATTTAGTCGGAGCTTTTAAGCATAAGAATGGAAACCCTTTGCTAGTCATTAAGCCAATTATTTACAAATCCATCTTTTACATTTGCAGCATGTCTATGTTCTTGGCTAACGGTGACACGGAACAGTGCTGAGTGTTATTCGTCGTTTTTATACTTTTTACTAAATAAAACAGTTGATGTATTTCAGACGTGGAAACACAAGATTTTTATGGAATTGTTTTCTAATCCTGTACTGTTTTCTTCGTTAAACTAAAGCATAACATAGCCTCAATATACGTATTATTATTATTGTTATTATTATTATTATTGCAGTGCCCAACGATCCGCTTGTGCCCACAGCCGTGCTCGGTGAGGCTTTATTAAGTTCATCATTATTATTTTGTGTCTCCTCATGTGTCAGAGGTGTTCAACTAAAGCTCCTCACTCCCAGTTCATTCATTTATTTATAAATTAGCCATCATTTCTAGCTTAGTTCGACACCAGCAAGGTGAAACATCGCAGATTAGAGGAGTTGGACACCCCTGATACACTCCCTGGACTACATTTCCCATCATGCCTTGGTGTTTTGCTCATGGCTCGTAACCACTGTGTCCACAGAGAGTCTCATGGCCTGACCCGAAAAAAATACTCACGTAAACGTCTACGGGTCGACTTTACATCCAGTAAACGTGACTAGAAAAATTTCTGTTTCCGTTTTCGGATAATGATTCGGTCATTGAAGGTACAACGTTAGTGTCGCTTCTCATGTGTGATCATTCATTTTTAGCCACAGAATAATTTTGGGCTTAACGCCATTCGACTTTGATTGTTTTACTGATCTTTTTTGCGATTTAGAAATAGATATGTAAAATAATGCTAATGACGTCACCAGTGCAGTGATATCGAGCTTTTTCGGTATCGGACCATTTTTGAAACCAGCAAAAAAGTGTAACGATATGGAAGAAGAAGAAAAAAAAGGATAATTGAATAGGACATTTTCTGTGGACATGTGGTCATTGGTGTGGGTCCTCATTACGCAATATGTACACACACACACACACACACACACCTGATGTCATGGTGGCGTGTTTCTCCTCTGAGACACCCTGCACTTTAACAAAACAAAACAAAAGTGACAGTTAGCAAGTCCACACAGTTCCACACCACTCGACATGACAGGACACACACACACACACACACACACACACACACGATCATTTTTTACAGGGACAAAAATTTGTTCACATGGTCCCTATAAACATATAAACACAGAACTATATTATTATTTTGCCTGTGTGAACTGGTCCACATTACACACACACACACACACACACACA
>JAQQZX010000012.1:28026189-28043235 GCA_030068355.1 Notoglanidium maculatum
CACACACACACACCGCTCCCTCTAGCCCTTTTTACACAGCGAGCCCGCAACATTGCCATAAAGAAAACCCCGTGATATGCCATCTTGGGTTGTTTACACTGAACCAAAGAAAGCTGGCATCAAGCAGAAACAGAGGCGTGACGTGCAACACGTGTACAGGGTACATATAATGTACTACGTGTCAGAAATTCAGATGTAGCATAACAGCAGGTGAACGGAGTGTTGAGGTGCTTTCGGTAGCTGTGCACATTTACACCGATCTTCAAACGCAAGCAGAAATATGTTGGAGGAGAAACTGAAGAGAAGTGGGAAGCGAGTCGAGGCAGAAAGGCGCACGGACCTTAGACACCACGTGCACGTCCACAATGGAGTAGAACAGCCTGTAGACGGTAGGGCGATATATCAGTAAGTTATCATTACTGTGATATGAATGGTTATATCATCTGCCAACTGAATATAATGAGTTTTGTGACTTACCAAAAATATCAAGATTTCTCCAGAATTGAAAAGGTAGCTGCAGTGTTTTTACCCCCCATCAGTGAAGAGTCTGGGTAATGTAGCGTGATATTAAGCTAATTATGCTTAAATACTAGGCCTGTTATACTACAATTTTACAGTGCGCAAAAGAGCTCGTGGGCGCCCCCTGGCTCCATAGCATTTATTATTTTTACACACACACATAAAAACACCAAACAATTTTTAAGTAATATTGCCCAGCCTTAGTAGACAGAGATGTTTGAATTCACGGGAGTCTCAAAGAAGAATGTCGGTATCAAGCCGCCATATCCCTGTACTGCCACGCCAGCATGACCCTTTTTCAGCCAATCGTTCTAGCTCAGAGGCGAAACGAAATGACTCGCTGTTCTGGATTTGGACCAGAAGAGCGAGGTGGAAAAAAAGGAGCAAAATTCCCTCCTTGAGCAGGCTGTGTAAAATAGGCTTCTCTCTCTCACACACACACACCTCAGTGTTCCAGTCTTGCAGCAATAGTGTGCCTCACAGAAACAGATCTGTGGTAGCTGATGTGTGTGTGTGTAGGGCTGTCCTCAGTACTGGCCTGAAGAGGGAATGCTGCGTTACGGCCCTGTGCAGGTGGAGAGGGTTTCCTGCTCCATGGACTGTGATGTCATCAGCCGCCTCTTCAGGATATGTAACCTGACCCGAGTAAGTTTAACTGAATTCATTACACAAATAATGGAGAAAAAAAAACCAAACACAAATAAATAATTACAATTGTTAAATGGCTGATTTTCCCCGACTAATTTAACAATCACCACCAAAATCACTTAAGGTCACTTTGTATTATTTTATTGTTGTATTCTTCTGTTATTATTACACAGAGGTACGTTTTCATTTGTCATTGTGAATGTGAATGAGATGACAGCACTAATAGTAACACAGATTTTACTACATAATATATTAATGTGTTTATTCGGTTACTTTATTATCTGTAAGTTTCCAGTTTCTAGTATCATTAGCGATTATGCAGTTGTACATTTTATTTTCGAGAATGAATAATTCGGTTATATTAGTAAATTGATTTATATGGACTTGCACGTTGTGTGTTTCAGCCACAGGAAGGTTACCTAATGGTCCGTCATTTCCAGTACCTGGGGTGGGCGGGGCTTAGAGAAGTCCCTGCCTCCAAGCGCTCATTCCTGAAGCTGATCCTGCAGGTGGACAAATGGCAGGAGGAGTGTGAGGAGGGAGAGGGGCGCACCGTCGTGCACTGCCTGTGAGTACACACACACACACACACACACACACACACACGTTGCCTCGTTGTCTGATAGCAGTTGATGTACAGTTATATTCTGCCTTTAATGATGCTACAACTGCCTACATGGAGGTGAGATATTATTCCAGCGATCTGCAGCCAAGCAACCAACAACAGAATCGCCAATCTGCTTCCTGTTTGTACCGGCCGGTGTTTATGAATGGCTATGCGCTGCGCATTCGCGTGTACGGAGAATACGTATGATACAGCTGTAAAACGCTTGTCTGGACGGAGATTGTTTATTTAAAACCGAAACGTATTAATGTAGCATTACATCCACGTTATTAGGAACTACTGCTCATTCATGCAGCTCTCCTGCAGATACAGGTCAAAAGCTTCAGCTAATGTTCACAAACATCAGCATCAGGTTGTTGGTGCCAGGTGGACTGGTTTCTGAATCTCCTGGGATTTACACACACACACACACACACACACAAGGATCTAGAGTTTACACAGAATGCACCACACTGTTTCTGAAATCCTCAAACCAGCCCATCTGGCACCAACGACCACACCATGGTTAAAGTCTCAGAGCTCACGAACATCTCCAAAACACTGATTCTGTCTGTCTGTCTCTCGCTGTCTGTGCAGGAATGGCGGCGGGCGCAGCGGTGTTTTCTCGGCCATCACTATCGTGTGTGAGATGATCAAGCGGCAGAACGTCGTGGACGTCTTTCATGCTGTGAAGAGTCTGAGGAACAGCAAACCCAACATGGTGGACACACCGGTAAGAGCGAGGCGGACAGCCCTCCAGAGTGTCCCGATTTAGCTGTGTGGCAGGGGGCGGAGCTTAAAGCTGCAAGCTTGATCACATGACATTGCCACAATACTTTACCCAGCCTCCTAGTGCCATTGCATAAACATATCCAAGTTTATGGAACGCAGACGTGGTTAACGACCTGAGATTAGCCAGGTGAACACGTGCTGGTGTGATGACGCAGTCGCACTGCTGCCACCCTAAAGCGATTATTCTCCTAGAACACGTCCTGAAAACGTTTTATTCCTCTTGTACCACAGCCATTCAATAAAAAGCCTTTATTTACTAAAGACAGACAATTCATCCCTTTCTAGTCACATTTGATGTCAGCAAAAGTTAGTTCCTGTTGCCACTTCCGTTATAGCAGTCGTTCCCTCACCAGCCCCTCTCGATTTCTTTCTTGAAGTTAATAAGAAAAAACATGTCATGTTAGAGAAATGTACCATGTTGGTAAACTTAGTTACAGCTTCACCTCTGACCGTTACAAAGCTGCATATCGATGATAACGTATTAAAATGAGCGCGTTAGTGTAAAGCTGTATTACTGTCAGAGCTCCTGTAAACGAACACCTTCTGACCAATCAGGATGCAGAACTCAGAGCTGGGATGTAATCGTGACTTAAAAAAGGAGGCGGGGCTAGAAAACATGACTTAGAACCCAGAAGCTAAGGGCTGACCAGCGGTATTTTATTACGTGTAGAATATCGTGCACATACATTAATATTAATTTTGCAAGTTATATTTTCTTGGCCGAGCGTAAAGTGCGACTCTGCTATAGTGTTATCATGAACTTTTAATTACTAGTACTATTAATTAATATTAATAACTAGTAGTATTATATAACAATTTTAACTAAAATTTAAAAAATGTGTGTAGTTTATTAATGTGTTTTTCGTGTGTGTGTGTGTGTAGGAGCAGTACCGATTCTGTTACGACGTCGCACTGGAGTACATCGAAAACTCATAATGGAGACATGAAGGAGGAGCCATCTGTCCGTCCATCCAGAACATTTTCTCACCCACTCGTCGTTCCCGCTCGTCTGACATGCGGAAGTCGGAAAGTCTGCAGCCGGGAAGGATAAGGACAACCGTGGCACATGCTTGTTTAGCAAACAGTGTTAGCTCGCGTTCTAAAAAGTGTTGGCGGAACCATTCACACATTTTCGTTCTTTTTACACACTTTTTTTTTTTTTTGTAAACACAACGGCCACTCTGTTGCATGCAAAACATTTTTTTATTTCATTTCTCTCCATTGTCGTCAACGTTACTGTCGATGAACCATGTATATGATTATATCTGATGTATACGTATTGATATCCATCGTCGTGTAAACTGTAAAATCTCAACATGCAGCGTGACATTGGCTTTGTATTGTGCACTAATGGCTGGCTTATGGATTATTCTCGTCTTTATTTCTATCGTTTTCAGTTTTTGTAGCAGAATTATAATCGTAAGCCAAAGATGAGTGTAAATATGTCTATAAAGCACATCGTTTGTATTTATTTTCTTCCCCCCGAAGGCTCAAAAACAATCACCGTCATTCCTGCCTGTTTACCTTTTAAACATTTTATTGTGAATTTTATGTTTAATTATTATTTCAGTAGTGGTAAAGAAACCGTAGGCATGTGATGATAAATCGGCCGAGGATTAAATCCATTCATGTACATTTTAAAATGGACATTTCTTCCATTCTTATGCTTTATTCTGAAACTGCACATCTAATTTTGGATTTAATGAACTAATTTTAGAATATTCACATAATTTAAATGTACATTCTGGCAGAACAAAGTTCCTGCTACCGCTGCTTGTCCTAAAATAACAAAAAAATATATGCGCATGTTTTCTTTTCCAAAGGACTCGGTTGTAATATTGTGGAATTTTTTTATTTTTTTTTTAAAGGGATTTAAAATGTCACCATTTTTTGTACAGCTGGTTTAGAATATCAAGTTGGATTTGTTTGAAAAAAAAAAAAAAATTACATTGACCATTCAAATCGGATCCTAGTCCAAAATATTATAAACAGTTTTAGGAAGCTATGAAATAAGGTGAATTTTAAGAGCGACTATAATTCTCTGGTGAGGAAAAAAAAAAAAAACCTGTCACACTGAATTTGACTATCATTATAATCAGAAAAAGTAAGTTATCCCATAATTCCTTGTGTTTGTCATAATGCAATATATAATTTATCCTCACATGCCTAGTTTGTTAATTTTGTAAAGATTTTTTGTAATGGTTTACTTTTTCAAATTTTTACCTGCATTGTTTGTGTGTACATGATTGTGAAGTGTATCTTTTACTGAAGCGATATCGAGGAGAAAAGCTCACGAGGAGGAGAAGAATTTTATTTCACAGACTTTTATGGAGAACTCGAGCGCTAACGTACGAGTGTTTTACGCTAAATATCTACAGTGTTTAACTCCAGTGTGTGTAAAGGAAGGAACCCTCAGCCAGGCGCCGCCATGTTGGACTTTTACACGGAAAAGGAAAAAAAACAACACAAAAAACGATCAGTTGCGTCATCTCAGTCACACATCTTTGTTCTGTCTGTAGTTGTTGGCTTAATGGCTGTAATGAAACTAGTGAAAATCCTTTTAATAAAAAGAAAAAACGAGAGAATGTGCAAAGTGTCATTTTTCTTTTTTGATATCAGTACTGTAACTGTTGACAAGATAATGTGATTAATTTTGTTTCAGCACACATTTGAGAGCAGGAATATCAGTGATGTATTTACATTACGTTAAGATAAAATCATTACAAACTGATGATTTTATACTTGGTCTTCAAAATTATAAGCTGAGTATAAACAGCTCTGGAAAAAAAAAAAAAAAAAAAAAAAGAATTGAGACCACGTTAAGGTTTCAGGATCTTCGTACGGCAGCCGTTTCATTCCAGCGTCTGTGGTGGAATTAATGAGGTACTGATCACCTGAACCAAATCTTATTTAATGAGGATCAGCAGAAAAACCTCTGCTGTGGTCGTCGCCGTCCTCCTGCAATAGGACCGGCTTGTATGGCAAAAACACTGCTAGTAGTATTTTAAATTTAATTGGAATACAAAACTAGCTGTTCATCGTGCCAAAAGGGATAAAAAGAAAAGTTGAGTGAGAAAAAGAAGGGTTCAGTTCTGGCTTTACTGGCAGATGGACACAGTGAGCGTCAGGCTGCTTCCGTCCTTAAAATTTCAATAACTGCAGTTCATAAGAACAAAGGTCAAGCAGCAGACAGCAACGTTACAGACTGGTAGAGGGTGAAAGCGACTCTCCACTGACCGGAAGTCCTTCGAATGTCACCCGACCACCATACATACGGTGACATCAAGCGACCTACAAAAAGAGTGGCAAATGGCAGCAGGGGTTAAGTGCAGGGCAAGGACAGGTCGAAACGGGCTCCTCCGGGTGGAGATGAAGTCATGCAAAGCTCGAAAAAAGACCTTCATCAATGAGAAGCAAAAGAAGAACCGGGCTGAGGTTTGCTAAAAGCCATAAGGATTGGAATGTAGCGGACTGGAGTAGGGTCTTTTCTGAGGAGTCCAATTTTCAGCCTTCCCATCACCTGCTCATCTAATGGTTAGACGGAGACCTGGAGGGGCAACAAGCCACAGCATCACACCCACTGTGGAGGGAGCTTCAGCAAACCTGGAATGGGGCAGATTTTTGTTTGTGAAGGACACAATAATCAAACCATGTACAAGGTTCTCCTGGAAGCAATCTGGCTTCCTTCTGCTCGGACAATGTTCCCCAACTCGGAGGATTGGGTTTTCCAGCAGGACGATGCTCCATGCCACACAGGCGGGTCAATCAAGGTGTGGATCACAAGATCAAGACCCGGTCATGTTCAGCCCAATCTCCAGACCTGAACCCCACAGTGATCAAGAGGAAGACGGATGGTCACAAGCCATGAAGCGAAGTTGAGCTGATTGAATTTTTGCACCAGGAGCGGCATAAAGTCGCCCAAGAGCGATGCTTAAATGTCAGGGTTATTCAGCAAAAATGGATTTCTGAAATCTTCCTGAAGTTCAAACATTGGTGGTGTGTTGAGTAAAATTGAATATGATTTGATTTCTCTGCATTTGTTGCGGAGAAACAAGTTGACCAGTTGTCATTTTATGCAATTAAATGCTGTAAGTGACCATATGTTTATGTGGAATTTGGAGTAATGTATGGAATAAAACTAAAATGTTCCTCGTAGACATACCTGTAAATCATAAATCCAGAGAGACTGATTTTTGCAGTGGCCTTTTCATTTTTTCCAGAGGTGCTGCCACACCCACATGGTTACCTTCACCGTCCCGAAGCCGGAGATCCCTTTTAAAGATCGAGCCTCAGGCATAACTTTATTCCACAACTTGAATTTGCTTTTTTTAAATCAATATATATCCTTAATGAAAGAAAAGTTTAAACAGACTTTGAAAATATAATAAATTCTACAATATATACATTATAATAAATACATATTCAGCTTTTTGTTCAATTTACTTCAGTATTTTGTTTGTTCCTGATCATAGTCTAAAGATAAAAATATTTGCTATATATTTTTGCATATTTATTCATTAAGATCATTAATTTTCATTTTTTATATTTTTACTCAATGATATTTATAGTAGCGTTCTGTTATATAATGAAATATTTACTTCCTTTCGGCACAAGAAACGGTAAAAGAAAATGGTGCTTATTTTATATTGTGTAAATATGCAATGTAATATACTGCTGGGACTTTACCCAATGTTTACTTAATTTTATATACAGAGTACTTTTAAAAAATACATTTTAATACATTATACTGAATACCATTTACGTCATCACAATGTTGAGTGCAATAAGCAAAATATCAGTGCGAAAGTTTGCACCCCCCTTTCTGAAGGGTATGTGAATATTCTGTTGTCCAAACGCATTTAAACTCTAACTCCATATTAATAAAAGCAATCAGAACAGGATTCATATTCGCTCCTTATTTGCGTCTTAAACGTTAGTTTTAGTTTTCAAACGCTTCCTGAAAGGAGGTCTTTAACACCCCCAGTGTTGTCGGCCTCTCAGCGTTCCTCCATCAGCACTTTTCCTCTTTCAACAAAAGAGCGAGTGAATAAAGCTCGCGTGTGGTTTCACTGCTGCAGCTCTGCAGAGCGTCGCGTTCCTTTGAGGTCGACATCCTTCACTTCCTGTTCATGTCCTCAGAGAGCAATATTGCGCGCACTATTGTTCTCGCTCGACATCTCGGAGCTCTACATTGGCCATAAAGGGGTCAAAGGTCACTCCTTCACCATCACTCCGGCCTTTTCGACCCCTGGACATTTTTTTTTTTCTTTAATCATAATTAAGGCCTTCAATGGACGGCTTAATGCTATAAAGCTCAGCTCGGAGACAGGCTTTTAAAAGGCGCTGAGGATGGCGAGGACACTAACGGAGTTCACTCGCTCTCTGGACCCTGAAACGCTGCCCAGGATTCTGCAGATTCAGTCTGGGATTTACTTTCAAGGTACAAACAAGCTGATAACCTCGCACTCTAAAGGTTTTTGTTGTTTGAATCTTAAATACATGTACTCAAGTGCTTTTAACACACAGAATAAAAGGAGACAAATTGCTGTCGATACCGGTTTGTCTCCATTTTATATTTGTGGTCATTTTTCTCTCCAATTCGTATCGGTCTCCGGTATTAAAAATTACGTTTACTATTTAGTAAGATTTATTAATAAAGCACATGTAAAGCTGACCAAGAATGTTGTACATCAAATAAAATAATGTCATTCGTCTCATTTTATGGTCAACATACATAAACAAACGGAAGATTTCCGTACAGAGAATTCTCTCAGTGGCTTTTTTTTTTTTTTAACAAGAAAATGGAAAGAAGCTCGTTATTCTCGTACACGTTCACTTTGTTCTTAATTTCATCGGCGCGGTAACGTGCCATGAACGTCTCGAGCATTATATTACGCAGAAGTACGTGTAATCTCACTCTTTTTACAATTTATGTACGTTACGAAACATGAAAATAGAAAACTCCACTGTAATATTTAGTGTAAAGAATTCTCTGCTAACGCTTTACATTTCCTTTCAGCTAAATTGAACTCAGTAAAAGCTTTTAGCTAAACCGTCAATTCCTCCTTTACTAAAAATCAGTCGCGTTAAAGTAGCTTAACATTCATTAGTGTTTGCTTAAAGGCTGAATAAATACAATTTCATTTCTGGCTAAAAATTCATAACCGAAAGTAAAGTTGTAAAGCAGGTTCCTTAAACAGTGTGTAAATATTTGCACCCGTTATTCCGATTTAATTATTAATTTTGCCAGTTAACAAAAACTTATTAGTCTAAATCGAGTAGAAGAATTCTCTCCATCTTAGTTAATTGTCAATTAATGTTTAACATGTATAACTTTTATGGTTTCGTAAAGTAAATGTTTTCTTCTAAAAGCGACAACGTATCGCTATTATTTAAGCATCTTGTTCGTAAAAAGTGTCATAGGAGACACACTACAGATGTAATGTACTTAAAATAACAATAATTACTGCAGTCGCATCACAACGCGATGGCGAGAGCAAAAGCTTTGTTCAAGAACCTGTTAAACTGAACACTGCTTTTAGAACTCTAACAGCATTGAGAGTTGTCGTGTTGCGGTTTTTGGGTCAGGTTCTGTGTACGAGCTCTTCGGGAGAACATGCTGTCTCTCCACTGGAGATCTGATGAAGATCATCGATCTCACCATCACCAGATTCATCGCAAACACGTCAGACGGGACGGATATCACCCTGCCGTTAGATTATCCAGGTATGCAGAGAGCTGTGTGTGTGTGTGTGTGTGTGTGTGTGTGTGTGTGTGAGAGAAAGAGAAAATGAGCAAAAATTTTGTAAACCGTACATTTTGGACAATTACATTATTAATGATGAACTTCATTTCTAGGTGTGATTATATTTGTTTATTTCAAGGGTGCTTTTCTTTAGGTCTCGTTTGCATTTTTCAGAATCTGTCAGCTTTTAATTTTTTTTTTATTTTTATTATTATACGATATGATTTTTACTGTCAGTACTGGCTCCTCAAACAAATTTGATAGTGTTTACACCTTTATTTAACCCTACAAATATTATCGGGCAATACTTTCTAGTTTAGGGTGTGAGAAAAGCCATTTCTGAGTATTACATAAATACTCGAGAGCTTGAGCCTGACTAACCTGGACCTGCTAATAATGATGCAAACTTGATTTAAAAACTCAAAACTTAACTGATGACTGAATTTATAGAATTAATCAGGAAAAGTAGATCAATAATATATAAAATACAGACTGATAAAAAAAAGTTTCAATCTGAAACTTATTAATAAACTTAGCTGTATATTAATTCTAGCTTATAGCCAGTTAGCATTAGCTAAACTGAGCAGTGTCACTCCGATATTAGAAAAAAAAAAAATCATAAGCAAAACAAAACCTACAGCTTAGCCAAAGATTCCAGACTCCAAAATGTAGGTTTTCTTTTTTTTTGTTTTAAAGAAAATAATGATAAATTATGCCGTCTTAGCACTAAACTGCAAGTGTAACTAGTAAAAGTCACAAAATATTAGTAAGGCCAGCAGCATCAGTAAATGCAGCTTAGTTGTACAACAGTATTGTACAAATTAACTACAGCTAGCACTAAGCTTTAATTGATCTACCCTGGTGCTTGGACTTGTTCGGTGTTCATGCTAACAACCAGCTCACATTTAGCATTGCTTCCAAACAGGCACATGTACAAGAACGTATTGATTCATGTTATAGGATCAGCCATAACAAACAACAGATTAGCCATTTTTCCCCTCGGTGCAATTTCGTCAGGTCGTGCCTGCCAATGTTTGAAGGTGGAATTGTGCAGGAATTATACAGACAGGAGAGCAGACTACATTTGGGGTGAAGTTGATATCGTATCGTTTGATATTTCATGATTCATTCATGTGAAGAGGACAGGACGTAATGACAAGAAAGGTGGAAACTAACGCAGTACCACAGACATGTAATACTTGGGCACTGGAAAGTGAAGCTCATCATTATCAATATTATTTATCCAATATATTTTCTGAAACTCCAGGCATTTGTGCTTTATGAAATAATTTAAATGTTCCGATTTTGTTGGTTATCCGTCTCAAAATGTTGTATGGTTTGTGTAAAAGGTCTCTTCAGGATTGTAGCGGACACCGAGCCTTATCTGAGCATCCGAGAAATTGTGCACGCGCTGAAGATCGGAGCTCACGTGCTTGGCCAGCCGACGTTCATTTCCTTGGCTAAAATTGCTCTCCCACAAGGCTCGCTGAAGAAGCAAGAGATCTTCCGAATTACCTCCGTCCATCATGACCCGGACGGTGGTGAAGACCACGTTGTATGCGAGGTTCTTCAGCGAGAGCCAAAGTTCGGCTTCACGCTCGGCCTCTCGCAGCAAGGGAATTTCATGGAGTTTGAGGATGATCAGTTTTACACTCTCCAAGAGCTCGCCAAGTGGAAAATCCCTAATGGAAGGAAGAGAATTGTGACTGTAGTAAAAGACCTGGCCGTGAAAGATTTGCTGTTTTCCAATTTGTTGGAAAACGTGTGTGGAGAGTTGAAGTTAACTCCTGTGTACGAGTTGCAAGCCGTTATGTCAGGTAAGTAACAAGCTTCTTAAGCTACTACACAGCATCCATAGATCAAGAGCTTGGAACCTCTGATGTCTAAGGGAAACTATTTGGTAAATTTTTTTTATTTGTACAGCACTTTTAATAACTGTTTTAGGGCACAGGTTCTCAACACTGGTCCTGGAGTAGCTGTCCGTTTTCCCAGCTTTAACACTCCCACTTCATCTCAGGAAGGAACGTTATTAGCTGGTGAGCTGAATCAGGTGTACTGGGAGCACTAAAGCATGCAGGACAGGGGGTACTCCAGGCCCATAGATGGGAACCTGTAGCCTAGGGGTTCGGCACAGACCCCTAATGAGCAAGTCAGGGATAATGGATTCAAGGACCTCCAACCTCTTGAGGTTTTTTGGATGGACAGCTGTGCTGAAAGTATACTGAGCGTAGCACAAGACAGGTTCATTATTACAGTAGTTTTTTTAGGACGTACAAGTCCCCGTTTCTTGGAGGAGTAACCAGGTAGGATTATTGCGTAGAAATGGCTCAAACATGAGCAGGGCATCAAGATAAATAACCTCCAGGATTACGTCCAAGAGCAGGACTTCAAGATAAATTATTTATAATTATAAATATTCACAGGCAAGTTCAGGAGGATGATAGGAAGCGTCGACCTCACTTCAGGCAGGAGGATGGAGGTAAACTGGAAAATCTAGCAACTAAAATGTTACTGGGAGAAGGTAGCGTAGGCTACCCTGCCACGTGGCATAGCTGACATCATACCAGTTTACCATAACTCACTATATCCATGCACTCTTAGATCTGTACCTGTATCTAGCTTGGTTACTCTTCTAATGGTTGAACAAATCAGGCTACAGGCTTGGATCAAGTTGAGAATTCACCAGCCGAATTTAGCTTGCTTCGGCGAAATTGCTCCTACTGGTCAGGTCGGTGTGATGTCATATCTGGCAGCGGATAGACAACTCTGAAAACACCCCGGTGAAGACATCAAGTGTATAAAGAATTTTTAGTCGATCATGTTTTTTTGCATATGATAAGATACAACAATTTAAAAATAACAAATGAACGACAGAATTGCTGAACTTCGACATTTATTTCACACTGTTGTCTGCAAGCAGATCTGTACTCTGTCTGCAGAAGACTTATTTTAAATTGAAAAAAAACAACGATCAACTCAATAAATATCCACCAGTAATAAATGTAAATAAATAAACTTTATACCCAAAAAAAAAGGAATGAATTTAGCCATTATATGGTTTATGGAAATGATACCAATGAAATCAGCATGGAACTTTGTATTTTATGTTATGTGGCGAGCTAGCGATTGCTCACATTCGGTGACTAGCTATGTAGCTCTCTAGCTAACTAGCTTCATGTTAGATGACTAGCATGATGGCGGAAATGAGCTCAAACTTTAATTTACTCCCATAATGGTCTAAATCCCAAATAAAAGGGTTTATAGATGTTATTCCAATAGAAACAACACACTAGAAAGGGATATTTGGTTCCACTGACCCAGCACACCTCTTTTTATAGTAAAATGTATTATTTTAAAAGTCACCTTTAAAATGTTACCCAACGTACAGTCTCCACATCTGACATCTTTTGTTGCCTTTTCTTCCGCAGTCGGGAAGAACGTAGTCGTCATTCCTTCCAACCTGGACGTGGAAGTCATGGATGTGACGGATCAGTGTGACGCAACTTCTTTCATTCAGCCACTTTCCCTTCAGGATGTGTTCCAGAAACCTTGCGAGATCTTCCCCTTTGTGGCTGATGTGATTGAAAGACCTACAATTGAAAGGAACATGCCAGAAGAGTTGGCATTCCTGTTAGATTGCGCTCAAATAATCGTCCACCGAGCTTACAAAGCCAAACGGATCCTCGCTTCGGAAAGCCGGCAAGAATCACCCAGACATTTCCTGATTCCGACAAGCTATAACGGACGATTAAAGCGGCGACCTCGTGAATTTCCGACAGCATATGACCTACAAAGAGCACAAAGTGACACTGAAAAACTGCACGTTGTGGCGACTAGGGCGTTTGAGTCCATTTATGATGGCTTGGCGTCGGTTCTTGTGGGAGATGAGTTTCAAGTGAACAAAAAAGAACCTAGACATATCGAAACTGGAGATTCGATGGGTTCCTTGATGTGCCTGAAGATTAAAGGGAAACCCCACGAGGCCATGCGTCTCCCGTTGTTTTTAGATGGTGGGTTTATGGAAGTCATCCACGATAAACGACAGTATTCCATTTCAGAGATTTGCCGTTGGTTCCCTTTGCCGTTCAACGTCAAGGTTTCAGTTCGTGATCTTTCATTAAAGGAGGACATTTTGGCCCGAGTTCCAGGCCTCCGCATTGAGGAAGAAATCGTTGACCCTTATTTGCTCATCTCGACCACAGACCTCTCGAGCTGGTGGGAGATTGCAGTGAATCGCACTCACATGACCCTTCACATGGATAAAAGATGGAACGACGGGGAACCTTCATGTAGTGTCAACTCGTTTGTCGAAGAGATTTCTGAGAAATGTTACTACACCATGAGGAGGTACGCTGTAGCCATGGTAACACCCCCACCGCGACCTCCAAAAGCACCCAAACGACCTCCAGAGCGACCAGTCCGGACACAGCAAGTCAAACCAGAAAAATCCACCACCTGCTCGCCAAAGGTAATTAATAGCAAAGATTTATGAATAATTTTGTCATGACCAACTATGAATATGAACATCAGGAATGACCTGAGGTCATGGCCATGATCATTGAACAGTGATGTGTTGTCTGGGACGCCCCAGGTCACCCCGACAAAATGTCTAGCATATCAGAAAACTTCCTACATGGTGTTCCTTAAGGTTCCTTCTGTAGCCATGATTGACAGTTTCTTGCCCCTCCTTCCTGAAGACACGCAAGGATGTGAATGGTGATTGGTCGGGGTCAAACTTGTAGTGCTGCCGGTCTCCAGACCAAGAATTTATAGCACTATGATTGTCTAATCTGACACGGTGATCATCGTGAAAGGCAAAAATATTGTGTAGTTTGATCCCCGTTTAAAAAAAAACAAAAAAAACACTAAATACGCAATTATAAAGCCTCAACCTGCATTACCATTTGCCCTTCAGCACAGTTATGTATCTGTTTTCATTTCTGTATTAGTTGAATTATAAAGGCTACATGTGCCACTTATGGTATTTTGCCTGTCCACTAGCTTGCTGCTCACATACCAGCAAAGATCTCATGGATACGTTCATGTAACTTAGCGTTATTGTTGATGCAGTGTATGGACATGCAGAAGCTACTTATTGCACGAACATGGAGTCGTTGAGGTTTAATCCTCACTTGTTTGTGTTCAATTTCCTGTCATTAGTCTGCTCACAAACTCAGTCAGAATGTGTGAATGAATGAAAAGTCACAGTTTACAGACTTTACAGTAGTAGAGAGAAATTACATTTGTAAACCAAATAGCAAACAAAAGAAAACCCAAGCCTTTTTTTTTTTTTTTTAACCATTTCTCATTTTTTCCTCACCAGTCGCTTTACTGGTTTTTCCATGAAACACCGAGCAATGTAAAATTATTTAAATGTCAATAGAAAAACGGTATTAATTGAAACCTTAACATTAAACCTACAGTTATGAAAAGACTTTTGTTTTTGAGACATCTGATGAACATCCAATGGGGTAAAAACTTTATTTACTTACACTATTGTATTTTGGTAAATATGTGATTTTAGATGAATTTATTTACTGATCTGTTTGTTTTGTTTATTTATGTTTATTTATCTATGATAATGCCATCTGCAGTTCTGCAATAGCAACTTTTCATTACATTTGCGCTCAAGAGATTATTAAACATTTCAATAACAGTCAGTAACGTGGTAAGGAGTGCTGTTTCCACCTGTTTAACATCCAACACTGGCACAGCAAAGCACAAACTATGCAACAATTCAGCTAAACACGCGCGCGCATTTACTCACTCATTTTCCTTTCAGCAAACTGCTCCATGATGGTGTTTAATCCCCATTTCCGGCTCAGTAGAGAGTAAAAGCTGATCCATTTCATCTCTCCTGAGGCAGGACGTTTCTCACTGAACTCCTCATTAGGTTTAGTTTTTTCTAAATAAACATTAAAAGAGACAGAGATGGGCCCAATTAGTGACTTCTTAATCACGTGATCAAATCAGACCCGTCCTATTGGATGTAATGTGCGTTTCCAAGGAGTTTCATCGCAGTGCTCCAGGAGTAAGCGACCATTAGCCACGCAGTGACGTCAGCGTCAATTAAGCTCACCTGAGTCACGCGCCACACTGTTATACTTGGTTATATATGATTAATCGCGCGTTCACGGACATTATTACTTAAAGACACACACACACACACTCTGTTTAATCGTGGTTTTGTGTTCTCTTCATCTCTCTGCTCGCTTTCGGACTTTTTAAACACTGATATCTAATAAAAAAGGTTTTTTTGTCCTCCTGAACTTTTAAATCAACGTTTAAGGAAAACAATTTCAAATTAACTTTTGCTGCCATCTAGTGGCGCGTGATGGAGCTGCACTACAGTGTAAATAAAACACTTTAGTGAAACAGATTTATTCTCTCTTTTTAGTTCAGTGGACATTTGTTATTACGTTTTTTTTTCTTGGTTTTTTTTTGTCTCTTTTCTCACAATATTAGTTGTTAAACTGGCATAGGGCTTAAATTAGAGCCTAAAACTAAAAAATAAATAAATAAATAATAATAATAAAAAAAAATCACGTTTTTATTCAAATAAAAGTTTTTACATTTACTTTCTTTTCTTTAATTTTAAAAGACCAAACAAAGAACATTAAAACAAAGGGGGAAAAAATGCATTTTTAATTTCTTATCTCAAGCTAAACATTATATTACCGTCATGTTTTGGGGTTGTGTACTGTTAATTTGTAGATTAGCGTAATTCACTTCCGGTGAGTCAGGTAACTAAGCGTTATTTGTGCAGATTCACAACCAAATAAAAGTCTGTCAAGATACAGGAAAAATAATAATAAATACAAATTAAAATGCCGCCCTAGAAAGTGTATATTAATACGCATTTGATTTAATGACCAAGTTAGCATTCAAGTGTAAAAGTGTTTCATTAAACCAAATACAATATATGTTTTGTAAATTCATTCCCCTTTACTACAAAAGCAGTCGATCAGCTGAGAAATGTTCGGTGTGTAGTTTGTTGTTTTTTTTGGTTTGGCACTGAAGCTAATATTGCTAACAAGTGATGCTGGTTTAGCATGAGGTTTCTGGTTCTTATAGTACGCCATTATCTCATGAGCTAGAAGTGATTCGGATGATAAAAGGTTTATAATAGATATGTACGATTTTACTAGGATTCTATATTGCTCCGCATCTCCTCTTACTGTTGTTGCAAAGTTTTCTTCAACCCATCCTGCTCTACTGCTCCACCTGTCCCTTCAACATGCTCTCTGTCACAAACTGGGGCAAACTCACACACACACAACCAACACTACTGCCAAGATAATAGATCTCTCAGAGTTCAGCTGGAAGGACATCACACACATTGCAAATACAGTAGCACAGTAGCATACATCACACACACACATTCACAGCCGACACTTCACTGTACTGCCCTCTGGGTGCAGGAACCAGTCCCTGATGTACAGAAGGGCTCGCTGTTGCAAAAGCCTGGTTCAGTGCTAAACATTAAGAAGTGAGCTACACACAGCACCAATACATCTTGGCTGATTGACTACATGCGGGGTAAAGGGCAATGCTGTGGTCTTAAAAATGTTGGCTGCAATATTTTGGTTACATTTAAATGAGATGTGGGCGTCACGGTGGTGCGGTGGTTAGCACTGTCGCCCCACAGCAAGAAGGTCCTCGGGTGCCTTTCTGTGTGGAGTTTGCATGTTCTCCCCGTGCATGCGTGGGTTTCCTCCGGGTGCTCCGGTTTCCTCCC
>JAQQZX010000012.1:28126917-28143154 GCA_030068355.1 Notoglanidium maculatum
GATGTTTGGATGCTGTCGGCACCCACTCTCGCACGTTCACTCAGGTTTGTTGACTGTGGAGTGGCTGGCCGCTTTATTTCCCAGGGCACCCCCATGTCTGTGTTACCTGCTGGCTCTCGCTTTTAGTTATGCTGTCATAGCTAGTCTTGCCAGAGTTCCTGCTTGCACTCTGCACACGATATACTCTGTTCCTTACCATTAGGTGACAATGACCACACCTAACAATCTGCCTTTTCTCTTCTCTCCCTCTGTCTCCCTATCTGTCTGTCGAGCTGCACATGCTTCTCTTGAGACTCCAGTGATCCTGACCCCTTATGCTTTCCTGACCTGCCTGACCCATCCCGGTGTCCTACTCCTGGTTGGAGTCATCACTTGGAAACCACTTGCTTCTGTTAAATATGGCGCCATATATAGTGCCTCAACATACACCTAGAACTGTGATGATGCTGTTGGACTGGTGTTGACATGATCGGTTCTGCTACAATGGCATAGTACTCAAATCACCATGACCTTGACCCTAGTATTAAAGGGTGTTAGTTGTAACTGCACTATATAATGTGACCCAAATGAGGATGGGATCCCTTTTGAGTCTGATTCCTTTCAAGCCACCAAGTTTAAGTTTCAAATTCATATGTTTCATGGGCCATTATTGTAATTTGCTGTGGCAACTTGTTTTGTTAAGTTAAGGCAGAGGCTGGATAACAGGGTGACATTCACATTGTGCAGACATGAGCAGGTAAGGTAGAACATACACTGGAGTCCAGAACAGGAACCACACCAACAGGAAGCAGAGATGAATGGCATTACAGGAATAATTGTTGACTAAGCAGAAAAATAATTGACAGATTAGTTGACTACAAAAATAATCTTTAATTGCAGCCCTTATTACAGGTGGCCTCTGATCGTCAAATCACTCTGATGCTACAGTAAATGCTGCCAAGATAATATCATGTTAATGATAAGCATACTATGTGATTAGTATGTCTAAATTTCACACCAGTTTACTTTATTTAGTTTAATTTTTCATTTCATTTAGTAGTCATGACAGTTTGGGAAGTAGCTATGAAGACAGGGGGACACATTCACATGAGATCATAATTTGCTGTGAAAATGTGTTTTCATCACTATTTTCCACACACATTCTTCACCCATAATACAGCTTCTCACAGCATAAGCACTTTGAGTTGGAATTTATGTTGTTACAAACTGATTAATACCCCCAGTATCCACAATGAATTTTGTTCCAGCAAAGCATGATGTCATATGTATCATGCTGTCACTCGGGTGTGCGTTCAACTTGTATACAATAAAAGCACAAGTACTGCTTGACCTACAAGTCATTTCACTGTGACTTGTTTTAGAAGATTAGCATCAAACATATGAGGTATTACTTTAAACTCTACAGACATTAGAGAAATGCTGTATTCATGAACCTGACGGAGTTTATCCAATCTGATCGCTGTGTGCGTTTCTCCTGTCCAGAGAGATCTGTATCTCCTGCAGTTTATATCTTTCTGTACGTGTGTTCAGCTGCTGTGATTGTGCTAACAATATGTGGAAATCTGCTTCTCATCATCTCTGTTTTTCACTTCAAGCAGCTTCACACACCGACCAACATGCTCGTGCTCTCTCTGGCTGTGTCGGATTTCCTCATTGGCACTTTAGTGATGCCACCGATGTTAAGCTGGACAATTGAAACATGCTGGATATTTGGGAGAGGTTTCTGCATCAGTTTTTCATTGATTGGTGGTTTGTTCATGAACCTGTCCATCTATAATATCGCTCTGATTTCTGTGGATCGGTATTTGGCTCTCTCAAACCCATTTCTCTACACAAACCGAATCTCTAGAAGGACCATGAGCACTGTGATTTACTGTAACTGGTGTGTGTGTCTAACATATAACACAGCACTGTATTATTTCAATAGAATCTTCACAGGTTTTGTAATGTGTCCTGGAGAGTGTTTTCTTATTCTGAATGAGGTTTGGTCTGTAATTGACCTTGCATATTCATTTATTTCTCCACTTTCTGTCATAATCATATTGTACACTCGAGTTTTTATGATTGCTAAGAAACATGCTACTGCTATCAGAGAGCTTAATAATCACACACGGCCTAAAACACAGAAAATCACCTCACACTCGATGAAATCTGAGAGAAAAGCAGCAAAAGTCCTCGGTATTTTAGTGTCTGTGTTTCTGCTGTGTTTACTTCCATATTGTATTTACAGTTTATTAGGTGATGTTATTGAACTACAGGCTGAAAATATTTATAAACTCATGATTGTGGCTTATCTTAATTCCACCATTAATCCGTTTATTTATGCTCTGTTTTACCCGTGGTTTAGGAGATGCATTAAATTAATTATAACTCTGCAAATATTCCAAACAGACTCTTCATTAATCAATGTTCTTTCATGAAAAGCCTTTTTTACTCTTGTAAAATGTGCCCAAATATTGCTATTATATTATATATAATTTAAGCATCTATAACAAAATCAAATTCATTTAGTATCCCTAATCAATACTGTACTGTATTATATATTACATGATGGAAATATTTGGTTTGCTATTACACATAATCCATTGCAATACAGTATAATTATAAAATGGATGTTAGAAGTTTTGTTACAGAAACTTATACTATATATAAGTTTATTTATATCTATTTATATCTATATATATCTATTTATACAGAAACTTATAATATTTAAATAACTAAAAAAATTACAGATTCACATATTATTATTATTATTATTATTATTATTATTATTATAGCACCTTTAGCACCTTTAATACATTTAAAATGCAACAGTACTTTGCAGTGTAAAATAAAAATAAAAAAAATGGGGAGTAAAATATTCAGATTCACTTTTATTTAACAAAAATAAAAGTATGATAATTTAATAATTACAATGTATAAGTAATAAACATATTAAATGATCATGCTAGCAAAATTAAGACAACTAGTAAAAGCTAGTTAAATGATCAAGTTTACTTTAAAAATGTAAAAAAATATTAAAATTTCTTATTCACACGAATGTGTAATCTCTGTGTAACAGAGACGCAACAGTGAAATATTAGTTTTTAATGCAAATGATTAATTTTCTGTAATTATCTCTGCTCCTCATTTCCATACCCTGTATTAATAATACAGTTTGCATGTTAAGTCTTGAAACTTTCATTTTTTGGCTGTAATGTGTATGTGACCTTAAAATACAATGATAAGATAGAAATGAGGAAAAATAACCATTACATCATCATCAGTGGCAAAGCTAAGCTAGTTTAGCAAACTGAGGGTGGCAATATTTAATAATATATAATATTATTATATATAATATTTAATAAAGTCATGCACTGTGCAAAAAAAACCAATCAGCTGTAATCAGCACTGTTGAATGCTGTGGAATTTTTTTTTTAACAAGAGTTAAGTAAAACCCAGACTAGTCATTTCTGCTGCTGAGCCCTGGACTTCTTTCATGGTTGACACCGCCTTCCAATCACAAAGGAACCACTACTACGACAACAACTTCATGACTTATGCCACTGCATACATCGACCCTGCACAGCGTCACACCTATTCACACTCACCTCCTTCCACTTTCTCCACAAATATTAGTAAACACAGCCTCTTCAAGGGCTTATTCTCTCATCCCATCTGTGTTGGTGTATTTGTGTTCTACCTCACTCTGGCACGGGGTGCCACACTTAATACTTGAATTAGTTCACAGTAATGGAGTCTGCAACCTACCACAATCCTGGAACTGACAATATCACTTAAAATTGTTTAAAAACTGTAATTAACCTTATTCCACATAAAATGTATATATTTCATTTATTCACCTACAGTAATTGATTTATCCTGGACACAGTTGGGTCACAGTGGCCCCCACATTGAGATGAGAGCATGTTTTTGTTTTTCAAATTTGGGGTTTAGTCGCAGGTGTATTCAACAAATGACTAGCACTCCAAATAAATCCAACCATACACCAATGAATTGTCTGATCTCCTTTTCCTAGTCACATTGAGACTTAGAACATGTGTGCAGGGAAGGTGAATGTATCTTAGATGTCCTGTATCTTGGAGGGGTCACACAGAAACCACTCATCCAGGTAAGGCAGTATCCATGTGTCTCTGGTCATCAGGCAACAGCGCCACCAGCATGCATCTCAATACCACCAGTGGTGCTAGAAGTAGGACAGAATGAACTTTTTTAATTGGAATGTCTGTTCATGGAAGACAAATCTCATAACGAATCTGCGCTTAGAAGTGATGTGGATTGAAATGATGAATCCTAAAGATACACTAGTATACACCAGTTTTGTGGCTATAAAGCATAACTAGCATCTGACAGCATCCTCTTATGATGCTGGAAAGCTTTCAACAACCAGGTCAGTCCACTCAAATTCAGAATCAAATGAAAACCACTGTCTGTCTTCTGAACTAAGAAGTACACTGAGTAGAAACCCTTGAGCTGAAACTGTCCTGTGGTGGAAAGAGGTGAAAAATAAATACCCACACTTTCAGACATAAACAGAGTGGTTTATGGAGAAACAAAAATCACAGAAAGAAAGTGATCTTGTCTCTTCCACGGCCCGCTGCTGGCTCGACTTTTCACGGCTTTGGAGAAGACTCATGGTTTATCAAAATTATTGTGAATTTCTTGTGGTATCCCCTCCCATAGCCACCGATTTGGGACCAGCAATTTCATGCTGTGCTAAAATCCTGGCACCAGCACCAGTCTTTTTTTGGTGAAAATGCTTGGAACCTGTTCAAGATTAGCCACTGGTACTGTGTCAGTGAAAAAAGGGTATTTGAGAGAGATGATTGGTTTCTTAGCCTCATACTCTGCTTATCAGAAGGCAGTGGGAATGGACCTTTATAACTAGCAGGTTGTTTAGGCTACAGCACTTCATTATTTATTTATTTTGCTGTCTCTCAGATCAAAGCTGAAACCAAGCTGTATATCTGTCTGTATGTATAAAGAATTCTGAACCTTCATGCAACTTTAAAAGTCACTAATATTCTTAATAAACATTTACGCTATTACAGTTGATTTATGGCAGTTGATAGAATCATTACTTTTTTCACTAATAACTAATGCCTTAAATATTAATATAATCAGTTAGTTTATTAGACAGAGTGCTTAAAGAAAATTTATAGCTATTCTTTAGTAATAAGTACCTACACCACTCTTCCAATATTTTAAAAGAGAAAAAAAATTAAACAGGTTTATACAGTATGACATCTAAAACATTACAAATAATATAGATGGTGGTTAAATGTGAATGGTGAAAGCTTTCTTTCTCAACGGCACACTGAGCTGTCTCAAGAGAGAAAATATTGCATATTCAGTCGTTGCTGCAGAATAACTTAAAAAACAAAAAAAAGGCATGATCTCATATGTATTATGTGGTCTCTCAAATTTAGGGGGTGTGGTCACTTTCTAAACGATAAAATCAGCAGAGCCGTTTGAGTCATTTGATTGTGACTTTTACAGTTACCATTTTAAACTGGTAGCATCAAATATGAGTTATACTTTAAACTCTTTAGACATTAGAGAAATGCTGTATTCTTAAAAATGACGGAGTTTAACCAATCTGATCGCTGTGTGCGTTTCTCCTGTCCAGAGAGATCTGTATCTCCTGCAGTTTATATCTTACTGTACGTGTGTTCAGCTGCTGTGGTTCTGCTAACAGTGTGTGGAAATCTGCTCGTCATCATCTCTGCTCTTCACTTCAAGCAGCTTCACACACCAACCAACACGCTCGTGCTCTCTCTGGCTGTGTTGGATTTCCTTGTTGGTGCTTTTGTGATGCCACCGATGTTAATATGGACCATCGAGTCATGCTGGAATTTTGGGAGAGATTTCTGCATCAGTTTTTTGCTGATTGCTGGTTTCCTTGCAATCCTATCCATATATAATGTTGCTCTGATCGCTGTGGATCGGTATTTGGCTCTATCAAAGCCATTTCTCTACACAAACTCAATCTCTAGGAGGACTATGTGTACTGTGGTTTATTGTAACTGGGGTGTGTGTTTGGTGTATATTACAGCTTTTTTTATTTCAATGGAAACTTTACAAGTTCTGTAATGTGTCCTGGAGAGTGTTTTCTCTCTCTGAATGAGGTTTGGTTTGTAATTGATCTTGTATTTTCATTTATATTTCCATTTTCCATCATAGTCATATTGTATACTCAAGTGTTTGTGATTGCTAAGAAACATGCCACTGCTATCAGAGAGCTTAATAATCACACACGGCCTAAAACACAGAAAATCACCTCACACTCGATGAAATCTGAGAGAAAAGCGGCTAAAGTCCTCGGCGTTTTAGTGTCGGTGTTTCTGGTGTGTTTACTTCCATATTATATTTATACTTTATTAGGAAATGTTATAGAAATTCAGGCTGAAACATTACTGAAAGTTTTGGTTGTGACTTGACATGTGTACTTATACATGATACTTGTGTATTTATACATGGCATGTGAGGGTAAACCGTATATGATTTCAAAGGGGGCAAATTTCCAGACCAACAAGATTCTCCTAAGGACAAAAGTGCAGTAAATTCAATGATATCTGACTAATTTGCATTTAAACCCAAAGCACATTCTGCCACAACAAAAACATCTACAAGCAGGCAAGGACTCTGTGTCACCATGATAATTTTGAGGTATCACTGATCATTTTCTTAAAAACCAGCACCCAATAGCCATCAATCCAAGGACAAGACCAGAACGCATGTTCTAGGTCAGCCTGAGAGAAGGAACACGTATCATTGCCTCTGTCTGTCCCAAGAATATATATGAGTCAGCCTGTTTTTTGTGTTTGATCATCTGAGATTATCTTGAAGGAATGTTGTAAAGTGCTTTAGCCAAAATTTCCACATTCAAAAGTGAGATGGGGCAATATGATCCACATTGAGTTGGGTTCTTGTCTTTTTAAGAAGAAGAAAATTAGATGCATGTGAAAAGGTTGGTGGTAAGGAACCGTTCTTCAAAGATGCCTGAAGCACTTCTAAAAATAACCATCTGCTCATCCTTGAATTTCTTCTAAAATTCTAATGGATAACCATCTGGGCCTTGGGACGTACCACTCTGCATAGCCATAATAGAATTCTTAATCCATTTTTAAGAGCCAGATCTAAATATTCCACTTCTTCCACTTCTTTGTACATCTTCTGGTTTATGAGATGGTATTTTAAATTATCTTCACATATTGTATTTCCAAATTATCATCCCATTCCTCTTTAATCACTCATTATTCCAATGCACCATCCCCTGAATCTGGAAAAAAGCAATAATCATTCCAATCATCAAACCTAACAAGCCCCCACAACACCCCTCTTTATATAGACCAATCACACTACTCTCTCCACTCTCCAAACTTCTCAAATGACTCATAAAGGACCTCATCAACATTCAACCACCTGCACATTAACATGGATTCTGCTCTCAACACTCCACAACACTCCTTAACATCACCAACATCCTTACCAGCTTCAACTAAAATAATACTCCAACAAGAAGTCTTTGTGCATCATTCGACCTCAAATAAGCAGTTGACATTGTACCTTCATCCAAATTAATTGATAAACTCTTTGTTTACAACAACAAAAGCAACTACAACTCCACCACCCTCAACACCATCCTCAACAGCAACCTCAACAGCAACAACTCTACCAATAACAGCTTATACAGCAACAACAACAAACACAACCCCCACACCAGCAACATCATCTAACACTCACAACATCCCCATCCCACCAGAACCCATCAAACTCATCACCTACGCAGAAGATATCACCATACTATCACCACATGCCAACATCAACCATCGCCAGTCATCCATGAGCACACTACAAAAATGCAACCAACAACATGACCCTCTCAACAACAAAATCAACAACACTTTTTACACCTGATCCCCATCAATTCAACAAAGCCAACGTCCAACTCAACAACACTACCCTTCCAACAGCCAAACACGCAAAAATCCTGGGAGTCGCCCTTGACTAGAGCAGAATAAATACACTCAAATCTCACTCATACATGACCTCATTGGTTTCAATGATGGTGTTGGTGGCTATATTGAGCAGCGCACTGTTAATGTCTGCAAGCATCTCCTCTGAAGGAGCTTTGGCAGTCAGCCGAGGTAGTCGGACCCCAGGGCTGACTGCTTGTAGTTGGGCAATCCTCAATCCTCATCTTCAGCTTAGCTGAAGCTTCTGTCATGACCGGTGGTAGACTGTCATGTACAGTCTACAGGTGTACTCATATGTGCCAGAGGCTGATCATCATTTCCACCACCTGTATTGGTCCCAAGTTGAGGTTGTAATCTTTCAAGCTCTACCTGTGAGAGTAACTTCCTTCTCTTGAAGTTAGAACATTGAGCCAAGAGCTGTTTCTTAGTCAGTGTGGATGTTGGTCTTCTGGTCATCCATAGTTCCCACATTCTATGCATATATCCTCTTTCCTTGGGCTTACTGTTATAGTAGCATTCCATCACTTCTCTTACCTAATCCAGTAGCCCACTTTTTCATCAGCATTTCCTAGTTCCTCAACAACCGATGCATGGACCTTGTTAACCCGGTATGATTTTGTATTTATTGTATTTATTTATTGCCAGCATTAGGGATCTAAGCCTGGGGACCCTTACAGCAGTTTCAGCAGCTGCAGTTGCTTATCTGTCTAGTACTTGAATTCCCAAAGGATCTTAGCTCTGTTGTTCTCAACTACTTTCGGTGGTGTCTCCCATCGGGAATTGGGAACTTCTAGCCCATACTTGGTACAGATGTTTCTGTACACTATCCCTGCCACTTGGATATGCCTTTCAGTATATGCTGTCCCAGCCTGCACCTTGCACCCAGCTACTATGTGCTGGATAGTCTCAGGGTGTCTTTGCACAGCCTGCACCTTTGGTCCTGTCTACTGTGGTAAACCCCTTCCTTTACAGATCTGGTACTTAGGGCCTGTTCTTGTGCTGCCATGATCAGAGCCTCTGCTTCATTCAGGCCTGCTTTTTCTAGATTCTGATAAGATGTCCTGAAGTCAGCCACTTCCTCTATCTGCCGGTGGTACATTCCATGGCAGGGCTTGGTCTTCAATGAAGCTTTCTCATCTTCCTCATCATCTTCTGTTTTCTGCTGCTTGAGACACTCGTTCATCAGTTCTTTCAGAGGGGTCATCTTCTTGATGTATTCATGGATGTTCTATGTTTCATTCTGGACAGTGGCTCTAACACTTACTAATCCTCGCCCCCCCCTTTGTCCGTTATTCATAGCGTCTCAGACATCCATGCATCCATCCATCTTTAAATCCATGTAAAACATTAGTCATGTAAACAACATTCCTTAACATTAGTGATAATGTTTCTCCTCTCCACAGTTAAAAGGAGAGACAGTGAAATCCAGACTTTATTGAACCTACAGTATATGAGAAAGAGGAAATACAATGTGATTTTGATGCCGCTTACGTCACTTCAGTGTCCCTACTGGAGGTGCTAATGCAAACAGAAAAAATGTCCTTAAATGTGTGTAGTTCTCAGGGAAGCTCCCCAGGGGGTAGTCCCTTTAAACAAGTCCCTAGAACTGTTTGGTCCATAACCACCTCACAGTGACTGTTGCTCTCCAATGGGGAAACAGTACCTGGCAACCTCTCCCTGTAATTTTCTCCAGAGAGTTAAACCTGGTGCCCATCTCACTAACATGAGAACTTTTGTGGTCTGTGAAATTTAGGGTTTAGTGTCAGGCTGACTACTCACTTCTGATTTTTTTTTTTTTATAACTCCAAGGGGGTTACTGTTGCAGATGCTTTTAACAATCAAAGCTTCTTCAGCAAGAGCTAGAACTGCACAAAATGACCTCGCAAAATTTTACTGATAGAAACCAGTCATTGCAATATCCCTTAACTTCCATCAGAGGCAACAGCATATTGAGGACACGTGCATGCATCTTAAGCAATATACCACCTGATAGGGTAACCAGATAGGCACCCTAGGATTATGACTTCTGTGTTTTGATAAGGTTATGAACCTGTGCTTGAATCTGTGCTTTGGAGCAAAAAGTAAATATATGTGTGTATATATAAGTAAAAATATGCAGATTCACTGACATTGTGACAGCAAAGTATAAAGAATACTTGAAGGCAGACCAAGAGGGTTTTCAAAACCAGTTCGGCCCTCTCGTATTTAAAACTTCACAAAACTATATTCTAGTTTTATAGAATATAGACCGAATATAGTTCGGTCCTTTGTCTGAACTATATTCTTTAAACTGTGAACTGTACTCTTTTAGAATCATGATTCTATCTTTGACAGATAGCAGAGTGGCAAATTTAAGCCCCACAATGTTGGGGGACTAAGTGTCATTCTGTCAATTTGAGTGACTCAAAAGGCAAAGGGAACATAAGTGGGCACCTACCAACAAGTCAGGTAATGGCAGTTGAGGGTGCCATAAAGCTGATCTATATAACTTTGCTAGTTTCTGAAAACTGCCTTTTTTCTGCAAGGGTTTCTTTGGCCGCAGCTCCAAAGAGCAACCTTGGCACATACGGTAGGTTTTGGAGGTGTGACCTGCATGTATCCCACAACATGTGTTATGATAAACATGCTTAGGGCTGTCCATAATCCATACTGGTGGAGATACTGCCTTGCCTCCTGAGCTAGCTGTCTCACTGTGAGAAGTGAGGTATCAGCTCCATCACAGACAGCTGGATTGAATAACACATCACTTCAATGGTGCAAACCTGTTAGCAAATAGGTAATTTTATGAGGCACATTATTTAAGGTACTGATTCTGTCCCTAATGGAAAATTTCTACTTACCAGTCAGGTCTCCTCATCATACAACAGTTACTAACCATGTGGGCCATGGTTTCAGCAGCAGTTAAAAGATATCAACCGGAGCTGGAACTGAACATAGTGATGTGTTCAAATGTACCATGCATTAATATCCACAATGGATCTACATTCTCAGGGAATGTAGCTTAATTCTGATGATGTCTGTATACTGTTTTTTTTCAGTTGACTTTGACACAGAGCATTTTAATGTGTGAGAATGGTAATGCAATGTCTCACAAATGCTGTAAACGAGGTTGGATGGGCACCATGTGGTCTGTGCATTGGCACAGTCATTGCTGGTTAAAGCTGCTTGCTTTCCCTTTCTGCTGACTTCCAGGATTGGTGCTGCATATTCTGCTGGCTGGCTGGCATTCATCCGCTTTATTTGGTATAGTGTCAATACAATTTTCCTTTGTATGTATTATAATTAGCATATTTTTGTTTTATTTCTGTTCTTACTTTTTTTTCGTTATGTGCTGCAGCATAGTGCTTAAAGTATTGAAGTTCCACTGTGTGTACGGTTGGCTGTACTGTGTACTGTGTGTGTGTGTGTGTGTGTGTGTGTGTGTGTGTGTGTGTGTGTGTGTGGTCACCTTTGGCATTTGTCCCATTCACCAGTGTGATTCCCTACTGGTAGATCTCTGCACTGCCTTTTCTTTTTTCCTTTGTTGTAACCCATACTTCTATCTGGTACTGTCATGGCCCTTAACATGTGATATTGGCTATTAAACTGGTTTCTTGATCTTTGCAGTTTCCACTAAGTTCCCTGCTTTTATTGGCTACTTTTCATAATTTGATTCAAAACATATTTGTTTCAGGAACATGTTAAATAGTTATTTCCCCCCCTGTATGTAAGAATTTTTTATGAGACCTTGTTGGTTTTCTCAGCATAAACATTTTATGTTCATAAATAATTGAGGCAGTGTTTCACTCAAAATTGCATAATAACATTTTTAATTCTCTGGGTAGTAGCAACTATGGCATTTTGCTCCACAAAGGCATGACATCATATGTATTATGCTGTCACTCATACTCAGGGGTGTAACCAATTTCTAAATTATAAAAGCACCAGAGCTGTGTGAGCCATAAGTCATTTGATCTTTTACATTTACCATTTTACAATGTCATTCAATATATGAGGAATTATTTTTGAAATCTGTAGACATTAGAGAAATGCTGTATTCATGAATATGATGGAGTTTAACCAATCTGATCGCTGTGTGCATTTCTCCTGTCCAGAGAGATCTGTATCTCCTGCAGTTTATATCTTACTGTATGTGTGTTCAGCTGCTGTGGTTCTGCTAACAGTGTGTGGAAATCTGCTCGTCATCATCTCTGTTCTTCACTTCAAGCAGCTTCACACACCAACTAACACGTTCGTGCTCTCTCTGGCTGTGTCGGATTTCCTCGTCGGTGCTTTAGTGATGTCACCGATGTTAACCTGGACAATCGAGTCATGCTGGATTTTTGGGAGAGGTTTCTGTATCTGGTTTTTGTTGATTGCTGGTTTCCTTGCAATCGTATCTATCTATAATGTCGTTCTGATCTCTGTGGATCGGTATTTGGCTCTTTCAAACCCATTTTTCTACACAAACACAATCTCTAGGAGGATTATGTGTATTGTGATTTATTCTAACTGGTGTGTATGTTTGGTTTATAACACAGCATTTCATTATTTGAATGGACCCTTTACAAGTTCTGTAATGTGTCCTGGAGAGTGTTTTGTCATTTTGAATGAGTTTTTGTTTGCAACTGACCTTGCAGTATTGTTTGTATTTCCATGTTCAGTCATAATCATATTGTATACTCGGGTTTTTGTGATTGCTAAGAAACATGCCACTGCTATCAGAGAGCTTAATAATCACACACGGCCTAAAACACAGAAAATCACCTCACACTCAATGAAATCTGAGACAAAAGCAGCTAAAATACTTGGCATTTTAGTGTCTGTGTTTCTGATGTGTTTACTTCCATATTATATTTATACTTTATTAGGGAAAACCATTGAACTTCAGGCAGAAACATTTCTGAAAGTTTTGGTTGTGATTCATCTTAATTCCACCATTAATCCTTTTATTTATGCTCTGTTTTATCCGTGGTTTAGGAGGTGCATTAAATTAATTATAACTCTGCGAATATTCCAAACAGACTCTGAGTTAATAAATGTTCTTTCATAAAAAGGCTTTTTTACTACTTTTGATGATGTGCTCAAATATTTCTATTATATATAATTTAAATTTCTGTTACAAATCAAATAATCAGTATCATTATAATATTTATTGTATTATGTTCATTTATAGCTTGTTTTTGTTTGTTAATTTATGTTTGTTTTACAATAATATGTAATACAATGCAATATTATGAATATAACGATGGCGGGAATTTTATGTTGTTGCAGAATCATAAAATAATATATAAATTTATATTTAAAAAATAATGATATACTGTATCAAGTGAAAGTCCAGAACAGTTAAAATTTGCATGCTTGGGACAAACAGGTTAACCAATAGATTGTGATTTTATTAATGTTATTTGTTTGTTTTTTTGAACGCAACTTTAAATAATAATGTGGTCTACTATTCCTAATCAGAGTTTTAAAAGTTAAAACTTTATTTATCTCAACAGGTGATATCTGTATTAGACATCTTTATTGAATAATAAATAAGCAGCAGTAAAATTATAGTTATGTTTTTAATGGTTAATAATATTTTTCTGGGAAAGTAACAACAATTGGACATAAAGTGGGGAAAAAGTAACATTTAATGCATAACAATTGCACTGACATTAGCATAGCCTAACCTAAAGCAAATTAGTTTTACATAAGATTTAAATAAGTTCTGAATAAATTGTTGAGTATTTCTATTATAAACATTTGCATGGTGGAATTATTCACCAGGCAGTAACTTGTGAAAATTGTAGCCAACACAGTTAACATTAAACTGTATGATCTTCAAATGAGAAACATCTCAAAATACAAACAGCTAACTGCTTTTCTTGAAAAATCATCCCATTTGTGTACTTATACATGACATGCAAACCAAGCACAGGTTTGTATGTACAATGCCAAAATATAAGAAAAGTAAAAGTGCAGCAGGGGTGGGGAGGGGGGTGTCTGACAAATTAGGTCTCCCTTGTCATATGACAGCTACCACGTATTCATGAGGCCCAACCATCATGGCCGAAGCCATCAATCACTTCATCAACTGCGCCCTTTTATTTTTCACCAAATAACTTTGCCCCAGCAAACATTTCAAAACAATCCCACACAATGCAATATTATGAATATAATGATGGTGAGAATTTGATTTATTGCAGAATAATAAAATAATGATTAAATCTCTATTTTAAAAATAATGATATACTGTATAAGGGGAATGTCAAGAATAGTTCAAAATACCATGCAGGGACTGAAGACAAACAGGTTAAACAGTAGCTTGTAGTTTTATTGTAATTATTTATATGTTATTTGTTTGTTTTTTGAACACTTGACTTTAAATAATAATGTGGGCTACTATTCTAAATTGGAGTTTTGAAAGTTAAAACTTATTTTATCTCAACATGTAATCTCTACTTACATTACAATATGTTATGTAATCTCAATATGTATATCATTATGGGATAATAGAACACAGATGTAAAATTATAGTTATTTTTTAAGGTTATTAATACTTTTTGGGAAAATTAACAACATTTGGAAGTAAAGAGGGGAAAAAGTTTAACATTTATGCATAACTTTTAATGCATATCCATTGCAGTGACATCAGTATAGCCTAATCTACAGCAAATTAGTTTTACAGAAGATAATATATATGTATTAGCTTATAACACAAAAAGCTAACTACTTTTCTTGAAAGATCATCCAATTTGTGTACTAATGTAATAACAAAACATGCAAACCAACACAGGTTTGTATGTACAATGCCAAAATGAAGGAAAAGTAAAGCCATCAACCACCTGATTAACCACACCCTTTTATTTTTCAACTAATAATGTCTATAAAATTTTAATATAAAAAAATGTAAATGTTATAATGTTTTGACTGTTGAAATTGCCTTTGGAATCACCTGGATTTCTGCAATAATTTACCATAAAATGTGGCCAGCTCTTTATTCAAGTTCAAGTCTTAATACAGTGATTAGTTTACAAATGCACAGAGCTCTTAATTGAAATATTTGATTAATCTTCATCCCTGTATGCAGAAAACACCTTTTATATTTATTTGTTATTTAAATATAAATATTTTTATTAAAGGAGTCACATAATACTGTGTATGTAACGCATTATATTTTCTTCCATTTTGCTTTTATATCTTACCCCTATACAAAACTCCATTCACACACACTTCCTGAACATACCATGGTAGCTAATGTATTACAATACAGCACTTTACAAATAAAAGTACACACATTTCAACCATACCTAAACATTCTTCAGTCAACTTTGTATAACAAGAAAAACCTGTCGCTTGTCATGTTCCAATGCTTTAGCTCATTGTGTAGTTTGATATAAATGTATTATGTTCTAAGTTTTTTTTTTTTTTTAACATATCTAGATGTAAGTACAAGGGACTGAAAGCCGAAACTCTGATCTCTCTTCTTATATTCATCTTTTGATCTCACACGCAAATGTCTTCAGTACACAGCAAAAACAAATTAATTGGCCTTGGTGTCCCAATACTTTTGGAGGTGACTAGACAAACCCATTTTGAGATACAGGAAAAGGCAGAGATTGTTTTTGGATCTGTAGGGTCAAATTATTAATGTGGAAGCATTCACCTGTTTTTGAAATTTCATTTTATAGCAAGAAAAGGCTCCAAACTGGCCTAATAATGACATGATAGCAGAACTGCTACCTGCATGGTCACTAACATTAATAAAGAGCTCATCAACATATAGCGATGCACAGTGTCCCATGTCCCCTCTCCTATCGCCTTGAAATAATCTAGTTGAATTGAGTGCAATAGAAAAAGGTTCAATTGCAATTTCAAAAAAGGACAGGGGACAATGGGCAGCCTTGATGTGTGCAAAATATTCTGCCAAATCCATATTTGGATGGAGGGGTTACGTGATGTGATGATGTGGTCTTTCTTGGGTTACTGGAACCTTCACAACATGTGTGGGTTCCCTCACGTGCCCATTAGTTTAAACATCGGGCCACTGTGAGATTTGTATGTGCCACATGCTGGGCAATTGCACGATTCGACCACCCAGCCTCATGCAAACCCACAATGCGACCCCTATCAAACTCTATCCAGTTCTGATAATGCAGTCTAATGTGTCTAAGAGGCATCCTCTGTGTCTGATGAATAAACATGTCAGCCTCGATGACCCAGAAGATCCTTTGAGGACAGCGTTCGTGTCCATTCTAGACTCAGTAGGGGTTAATCAGAACGTAATAGGACCC
>JAQQZX010000012.1:28157515-28175721 GCA_030068355.1 Notoglanidium maculatum
ATACACTTTTTTTCGTTTCTCATTTTTAGGCATTTTTGTATATTATACACCTTTCTTGTTTGTGTACTTATTTATTTAATGGGTGTTTGACCAACTATAAATTTATAATGAAATAAATAAAAATAAATTTTTCTTCACTTTTGTAATTGTATTATACTTGTCTCTCTCTCTCTGTGTGTGTGTGTGTATGTATGTGTGTGTGTATGTGTGTGTGTATGTGTGTGTGTATGTGTGTGTGTATGTATGTGTGTATGTATGTGTATGTGTGTCCAGATTCTTCATGACAGGATATCTACCTCTGGGGTTTGAGTTTGCAGTTGAACTCACATATCCCGAATCTGAGGGGACGTCCTCCGGCCTGCTCAACTGCTCAGCTCAGGTGTGTGTCTGTGTGTGGATGGTCACTTTGGTCTTTCTTTTTCACTTAGAATGTTGGAGATTATAGAAAAATGACAACTTATTAAGATTTATGTGTGTGTGTGCAGGTGTTTGGGATTATTTTCACCATCTGTCAGGGACAGATCATCAACACTTTCAGCACACTGGCTGGAAATCTGTTTCTGTGTGTGTTCCTGATCGTCGGGACTATTATTACTGGTACAATTTTATTTCCCACACACACACACAAACACACACACTACCCAAAGCACAAATCCTACTCAGCGTAGGAGCATCTTCAGAGGAAGAGGAGCGGTGTTTAGGCAGATCTGAAGCATGATTGATCTTAATTGCTTCTTTTTTTCCACAAAAACCTGCCTCTTTTACAGGGGTGTGTAAACTTTTCATATGCGCTGTGTATTTATTTTTGAACCATTCTTATTTATTATTATTTTTTCTTTTTCATATTTTTCTCTCCTCTTTCTGTTTTTCTTCCTTCCTGCTTCCTGTACCCACTCTTTTTAATTCTCATGCCTCTTCCTCCTTTTTCATGTTTCTCTTTTTTGTTCCTGATCACCTCATTTTTTTTCTCTGCTTCTCTGTTTTGGTTTTTTTCTTTATTTCTAGGATTTATTAAGTCCGAGCTCCGCAGGCAGAGAGCAAATCAGTTAGCCAAGATGCCCGTAAGTACAAAACATGTGACGCGCAGGATGAGATCTTAATTGTCTCGATGTCGTGGTTCGTCGCCTTTGATTCATCTTTTATTGTCTAATATTGTCAGGAACTAATCATTCCTGTCACTGCTCACACTGCTGAATGTGTGTGTGTGTGTGAGGATTATGAGCTCACTTCCTGCTACCTCATGTTACTCTTTATCACTCTTCCTGCTTTCTGCATGTCTGTGTGTGTTAGCTTTATTGAAACACGGCTGATCACGCAGCTCCTCTCTGTGCAATAATGTGTGAAGCTTCATGTCCATTTCACCCTCCTTTCACCCCGTCACACCCTCCTCTTCACCCCCACACCACCCCCCAGGCTGAAGTCATTCTGGATTACGGTGCCACGACCTCGAATTAACTTCTGATCAATCAATCGCCTCTCAGCACACGCAAGCAGAGGTATGCTAAATCACGCTAGCACTCCATCATCACGCATTAGCAGCATCGTGATTTCTCTCTTGAAGAACTCACAGCCTCACATTATCGCTTAGCAACCAGTCACGCAGTAATGATGCTTCTGCTCAATTAAAGAAAACATCACAAATTATTTATTTCATAAAAAACATTCTAAACATGAAAAGAAAAGTGGTCTGAAGAAAGTGTGAACAATGACATGATGTTCTGAAGATGATCGTCAGAAGAGTTCCAGCCAATTACACACACACACACACACACACAGAGTTATGGACTCAAACTACATATTAACTTTTAATACCACAGAAGATTTTAAAGAGGAAAAAAACAAAGTAAATGCATTTCAGATGAATAGAATCAGTTTTGAACATGTCGCATTAACACTTTACACACTGCACTGTGTGTGTTCTGAAGAAACTGGAGGCTATTTTATTTCATGTTTCAGATAGGGTGTGTGTGTGTGTGTGTGTGTTTGTGTGTGTTTACAGGAACAATCAAATGGATCACATGTGAATTCTGCTGCTGTTGGACCTGCTACAAGAATGTAAACACACACACAGACTCTTTAATGTTAACTTCTGTGTGTTTGTGTTCAAGCAGTATGTGTATTTATTATCCAAATTATCATGTTTATATACAGTCAGGTTCAAAAGTCTGAGTTCACTGTGAGCGTGTCCCAAACCACAGTCTCTATTCACTGTATAGTGCACACAAACACCATAATTGGTCAACAGTGGGCGTGTTCCAAACCACAGTCTCTATTCACTGTATAGTGCACACAAACACCATAATTGGTCAACAGTGGGCGTGTTCCAAACCACAGTCTCTATTCACTGTATAGTGCACAGAAACACCATAATTGGTCGACAGTGGGCGTGTCCCAAACCACACTCTCTACTCACTGTATAGTGCACACAAACACTATAATCGGTCGACAGTGGGCGTGTCCCAAACCATCTCTGCATCCAAGTTGGTGGCCTCAGACTTTTGTACGTGAGAAACTGTGCCTCGGTTTAACTTCGCACTATAAAAGTGCATCTCTATGATGTGAATTTTTTAAGTATAAAATCTAACGAATGTTTAAAAGTCACCATGTAAAGCAAATTCAGAGATGAGTTTCTAAACACCTTACACATGGTAGAAAGCAGGTGCTGAAAACACGCGGAGTCGGAGCATTAAACTATTTTTCAACATTTTTGGTGGAGCACTGGAGCCACCTAATTAACATAACCCCTCCCCCAATGCTACAACTTATAAAAAATGGCACGCATTCGCATCGGTGGTTCTCCCACTCGTTTGCGAGTTATTAAACCTGCTTCATGTCCAGCGGCCGCTCCGGATCCGAAACGGTACTATTTTGTTTCTCAACGAGAGTGCTACGGCATACGGACCCTGGCGTAAACACATGGTCTGTGGGGGTTAGCCTGTAGCCTAGTCCATAGCGTAGCTTGTAGCCTAGATCTATTATTCTGCTTCTGCTTTCGTTCCTTACGCCACCATGATGGTTATTCCACTGGGCTTTTCAGTATGCAGGATCTCTGATGGGATAAAGGCTTTAGAAGGTGTAATCCTGACATCGATTTCCCATTTTAATCTGTACGGCTTGTCCGTAATGTAGACGTTCAGTGATTGGTTGAACGCAATGAACAAGTGAGCTTGGCCTTGGTTTGGCGCGATTGGGCGTGGTTTTGGTGCGTTCAGTGGACATGCCCCCAGCGTCTCAGAGAAGCGAATACCGCTTATTTTTTCACAATTTTGAAACCTAATTATATATACTTTGCGATTTGTTTTATTTTTTTTGGTTGGAACTGGAACTGGATACGGCTGTGTTTAATCCGTCACTCGCTAAAGTGCACTTGTTACGCTGCAGGTCCAAAAATCCGAGCCGGAACCGCGCGAGCTGTTCTCCAGCCTGTCTGGAGCCGAGTTCACAGTCGAGCCTTCAAATTCTTTAAATCTGCGATATTAACATTGCGTATTGAAATGCTAATCTGTGAAATAAACAAATACTAAAGATATTTAAATGACCACACCCATAAACACGGACATGCCCACAAGCAGCAAGTTTATCACGACTTTTCTTAAAGCTCCTGTCTCGCAGGTTTCACTGGATTTAAAAACAACACTTGTTAACGTTTATGAGATTATCACCCGAATGACTCAGTATTAATTATAGCATCGTATTGATGATCAACTGGAATTCTTAGGATTTGAAGATGAAATTACCTGAATAATGTTTGTGTCTTAGAGTTTTAGAGCAACTTTAGGAATGACGACTGGAGATTCGGGTTCCATTTTAACGTTTAATTCTGTTTTTAACACGTCCTCGTCGTCTTGCATTTAACGATCCCGGCTTTTCCTCAGCAGCATCGCAACAGCTGTTCCATTAGTTTATCTGCTCAAACTGGGAGCTTCAGAACTATTGGCACTCTTTGCTTTAAAAAAAAAACATAAGTTTTAATTATATTATAATAAATTGCATTAGTTAAAGGTTATTTATCTGATATTTTTAAGAACGGTATTGAGCTTTGACAACAAATAAATGACCGAATCAGTCTTTGTGAGCCCAAATTTGACGCTTTTATATACATGTATGTAAAATTTAAAACTCCTGGTCATGAAGGGCACCTTAAAACCTTTATTAAGCAGTATATAACTCTATAAGTGTAATACTTCAATATCTGATTAGCTAATCTAGTCTAACTATAGAAACATCATCAGCTCCCAGAACTCCGAGTGCGTTATCGTCTGGTTTTATTTCATCACTTATCTCATATTAAACTCCTTTTTGCACCAAAGTCCCAAACGGTGCATTCTGATTGGCTGAGACCCGAAGAAGCGGTAAACACTATTGCATAGTTAACACGGTGTTGGGTTCTGAAATTAAAAAGTGCAGTAAACTGGAGATTGATATATTAATTGTACTTTTGTACAGAGATTTTGTTTACGATAACTGATTAAATAAAAGCAGCTCTTCATCGTGCGCTCGTATTTCACGTATCCCTGATGGGGGGGTTTGTGTGTGTGTGTTGTAGAAATCTAAACAATTTTAAAACTGTTTGTGCTGTAAAGTGATTTAAATAACTGGATTAAGTGTGAAAGTTTTGTAACAAAAAAAAAAGCAGATTCTCTGTAACTTTTTTACTTGAAGGTCGACCATGTGTGCAACTATTACATTTCAGTATGTGATTAAATAAATAACTTCATTTTAAAGAAATAATTTGTTTAACTTGAGGAATCTGATTAATCGTCTCAGGTTGTTTTTTCTACATTTGTACTGATCAAATTTGATAAAGAATGAATAAAAACGCACAGCTCGCCGTTTTTGCTCGTGGATCAAGTCAAAGTAAATGCCGATGAATTTTTATATTTCTGATCGCTTAAAAAATTTACATTGTAAGAATGATTAAACTATTTGCTGCATTTTTACTCATTTCAAGCTTGAATTTGTTTGTTTCAGGTCATTGTTGCTTGTTTCACACATTGATTTGTGAAAAGTTAAGAAATGATTTTTGAAACTAGTACATTTTTAATAAACTTTAACATTCTATTTATTTACAAGAGGTTTATTATTGTTTAGTCTTAATAGTTTTTGCTCTAATTTATCACTGCGACATAGTGAAAAAAAATTGCAGTAGCATAAAGATATTTGAACTAATGAACCTTTTCATTAGTTTTGTTGGTTTATTGTTATTTGTGTTTATTAGTAGTAGTAGCATTATTATTATTTTTGACAGGAGGTAGATTTTTACAGGTTGTAAAGTCAAAACACAAACATTTTTTTCATTTACATCTTTAATGGGTTTTATAGAAAAAAAGATTTAACAGCATTTGTGATATGATAAGCATTTAATCTATAAAAAAAGCACATCTTATCCACATATAAATAACCATAAGAACTGTATAATCATTTGTTCTACAAACATAATAATAATAATAATAATAATAATAATTAAAAAAGAAAACCATCAAATGAACACATTTTAAGAAGAAAATAAAAACAGGTTTTATACAACACTGAATATCTTTAAAAGAGTGCACTTGAAAGGGCATTAAAATGTAAAAATACAGCCAGAGTTTCAAGCTAAAAGCTAAATTCCTGCCAGGGAGTAAAAACCGATACGCTGTGAAAGCGTTCCCAAATCCTCTGCTTTAAAACGGTGAAAATATTTCGGGTTTTACGTCTGTAATCTGTAACTTTTTATTTTCAGAGCACGTTCATGCGCTCATATTCGACCGGGGAAATAATATCATCATCATCATCATCATCGACACAGGAAATAGAAAAGTTCAGTAGTCTCCCTAGGTAGGGAGCATGAGGAGTGTCCAGTAGCAGTACTGTCTGTCAAAGGAAGGCAATCTCAATTCAGCTAACGTTAAAACATTAGAAAGATCGAGATTACGAAAGCATCGTAAACCGTGCTAAAACGTCAGGCAAGCGTCGTGATATAAAAATATAATATTGGCACGTGTCTGGTGTAGCGTTTCAAAACGAGCGTCACGATTGTGATGGTTGCAGTGCGATTGATGCTCGTTTCTCTGTAGATGTACTCGGAACTTGTGAAGGTTAGCGATGGAGCTGGTGTGTGTTCGGCCCTAAGGCACGTTTAAGGTTCTGATTGTCTGATAAAAATCATGATTCATGAGTGAAAGAGAAAAGCGACGGCTATGCAGCGTGACCGCGCGAGTCTGAGAGAGGAGGGAAATAATTCAGTGTGTGTTTTCCATCAGGTACGAGTTTATTCAGAATGATTTCTGCTTCGCACAAGACCTCAGTGTTATAATGTGTAATATAGAATAAATTAAAGGACGGATTTGTCCGATAGCTAAAATATGAAACCGGTTTGTGGCGAAGTTGCTCGAGGAGGAAGGTGAGACAGCAGGAGGCATGTACCGATACGTCGCCATCATCGAGTCCCTTTTTAATCACAATATTACAGGAGTTTCTGCTTATAAAGATTAGCATGCACGAGCACCTTCGTAATTAACCAGAATAAAGGGATTTCATGGGAAAGAAGCTGTGCGTGTTCTGCAGTTTGATCATGTGAGGTGAGGCTGTGGTGATAACCGCGTGTTGAATATTGTGATCGAAAGTACGATTGTTTTATCGGCACATGCCTATCATACAGATATATGTATATATATATATATATATATATATATAATCATAGCAAAATTTCTTCAAATCATGTCACTCTTAAATAAAGAATTTAGAGATTTAATAAATGCAATTTCTTTTTTTTTTTTTTTTACATCACAATTCTGAATAAATCGGTAAATCGCTCATATTCGTGTGAATATGAATTCATATCCCTTTTATTTTTACCTCAAATACAACAAAAATAAATAATTACTATTCATTATGATTGATTATTTATCGACTCCGTTTATACTAACGTCGTTTTTAATAGACATTACCGTTCTTTAAAAAAAAAAATCATTAGGTCCAAGTCAAGAGCTGGTCATGTGACAAAATCAGGCCTTCTCATTGGACACTGAAAATCTTACAGGGAAAAAAGTTTTGGTCCCAAATTGGTCACACAAAAAAAAGATATTAATAAATAAATAAACATATTGGCCCTTATTTATCAAATATAAAATACAAATGAGCTTGTAAATGCTTTATTAGTTATTAAACTATAATTAACCAAATATTGTAAGGTGTTGAACTTTAGCTAGATTAGATTAAATTAAATACATCTCACAATGTTTTATGAGGGACTTTTTATATGCTGAATATTATAAGAAGAAATCAACGTTCACAGGAAGTTAAAAACAACATGGAAGTTGCGTAAACTCGAGTAAACGTGTCGAAATCAACGCAGCTTTGATGAATAAGGGCCTTTCTGAAGTTTTGGGAAAAGCAATAAAAAAAAATTAAAAATGCACCGTTATTCATTAATGGCGTCAGTGAAAACTTAACGTTAATTAGGAAACAGTGCATTTTCTCTTCTTTATACTCCCATTTCTATTTCCTTTGATTTAAAAAATTAAAGAAAAGGAAAAATATTGACAGTTTTTTACAACCTGTTTTTATACACAGAAACGCAGTTCCTCAGACTTGAGCCAAGCTTCTCATCAGAACTGCAGGATTGTACATCAGAGCAAATATTCAAATGAAATTCAATCAGATTTTACGCTCATGTCTGATTATTGATTGGACATGTGAGAGTATTGCTTTTACCGCACTCCATTAGTTCCAATTTTATAGTCATGATTTAGTTTAAAAAAAATTAGAAATTTCTTAGAAGCTTCATAAAAAAAAATTGTAATTTAATTTTGTATAATAACATTTATTATTTTTTAAAAAATGAAGTAAAAAATTTTGTAGTAAAATTAGACTTTTAAACCTGGCTGTAATATTCAGTATCAATCCACTGAATTCCTGTTTCATTTCAAATCTAATTTTTAAAGTGATTTACAAAAGGTTTACCGCACACAATTTTTAATGTCTTTAAAATTGCTGATTTAAATAGTCAATAAACTTGTTAAAAGTTTTACCAAAAGTTTTTTTTTCCCACAATGCAAGTCCTAGTTAAAAACTCACAGGTTTAGGTTTCCAATTTAAAAATGGATGCAATTTCTGATATTTCACACACAATTTCAGTAAACAATAAGAGTTGTGTTTAAAAATCGTTCAGCTCAGAGTGAGGAAAAGTTCCGATGGTGAAATTTCCAAACAGAAATAGTTACGATGGTGAAAATGTCTCTCAGCCCTGAGTGTCTTAAAGGCTCAGGTTAAAGGCTCAGATGTTAAAAATTGATTTTAAGGCGAAAGACGTGCATCGATGATGTTTTCATTTCAATTTTTTTTTTTCAAAAAAATTAACTGTTCAGTGAAACTTGTGCTGAGATCAGCGAAAAACTGTCTCAAAGACATGACCGGGAAAAAAAGAAAAAAATAATTTTAACCAGTAAAAAAAGAAAAAAAATTTTTTTTAAAAGTTGCTGAGTTTGAGGCTGTTGCTTCACATTTTCTAATTTCTAGAACTTTCCTGAAGTCCTTCGATCTCTGAAGCTTGCTTTCCTTTTTTTTTTTTTTTTTTGCTGCTCAACTCAATCCACTGTAAGGCATTCACAGACTAATAGGCAAAATGAAAATAAGTGGCAAAACAAAGGATAAAAACCTATAAAACGAGCTCCATTTTAAAGATGGCTTCTTTGTGAGCAGTAGCGGGGACACCGTCTCCGTCCAGCGGCGACTCACACTCCTTCTCACTTCCTGTCTGTTTTCCAAGTTCACTTCAAAAGACCTGTTTAAGGGCACAAGTAACCCGAGGGCAGACACTAGGACCCAGAGACAGAGGATTCCTTCACCTGTGACCTCCTCAGTGTCCGATGAACTCCCTCGGAAGCAGGAAGTCGTAAAGCGTCGTTGCTAAACGCCACCAAATCGGCTGCCGGTTCCTCTGATACTGCAGGAACTGCAGAGGAAACGGACAGAAATAAAATCTAATAAAATAACTGTGACCTCATCAGTGTAGAATCAAAGATGATTTTTGACATTGGTCTACTCATTAAGTGTTAATTACTGTTAATAATCTACGATCTGTATTGTAGGATGAGTGTTAACTGATCACTTAGTTCATTGACGAATCATTTCTATATTTAAATAAGTTATTTGTATATAAATTAATAAGAGCAGCTCAGCAGTACTTAAGTGTTAATGAAGCTCATTAATTAAAATAATGAACTGATTTATAAGAGTCTCTGAGGAACTACCGCTAGGTTGTGCTGCTGCTCTTTTTCCCTCCGTCCCTGAGCAGCAGCCAATCAGAGCTTGGCGAATGGAGGCTAGGGGCGGGGCATGCGGTTTAAAAGCGTCCAATCAGGCGCAGGGTCATGAAGGGTTTTAGAGAGTAGAGTTTAGTGGAGGAGTGTGTTCGAGGCGGAGAGGAGGGGCCAAGTGTTGCAGTGTGTTGCATAAGCCATGTCACATGAACACACACACAGTGCTTTCATACAACATCATCAGTTGGTGTCAAACATTTTAAACAACTAGAAGCCATTTCAGTGTTCAATAGCTTAATTAATGCGACTCTAAACAAAATTTATAACTAATTTATAATAATAATAACCGGCAGCATTTCGCTTTGATCTTCCTGGTCACTTCCTGGTCACATGCACACCAGCCTATAGCAGTTAGCCTACAGCGATCACGTTACTGGTGATGTCATGGGTGATTCATAGCTCTAAATTTAGCCTGCAGTATAAAACACACACACACACACACACACACACACACACACACACATTCTCTCTCTCATTCAGTGTCTAACAACTTGCTGTGTTAGTGTGAGACCTTAACTCATGAAAATAATAATAATAGTGGCAAATTAAGCATGGTGAAATTTAATATGAATAATAAGGCTGGACAACAATAATACATCATGATGTGTATATTATTACAAACTGATCAGACACAGCGGTTTTGCTGGAGGTTTCTTAGCAAACCATTACATTGTGATACGTGATCTACTCTGTGATATACTCTGTGATTGTTTACAGTGTCGCATGTTTTATGTTGATGTCATTTATGTAACCAAGCGACAGCGAACACTTCATCAAGCCCCTCCCCTGAGTACCGTCCCGTCACTGCCGAACTCGTGACAAAACCCAAACATCTGGCATTTTCTTTGTACAGTGGGGGAAAAATCTATACCAGTGTGTTGATATGAAAATGCGGTTGGTAGCGGACTGGGACGCAGCAAAAAGTAGGTCTTTTTTTTTTTTATAAATCAGATGTAATAATGTTAACGGACATCGTGCAACACTTCATTTTGATATTAAACACACAGATAAATCACTCGGTCACGGAGTTCTCCGATTTATGACTCGTTCTGTTGACTGACGTCAGAAACAAGATGCGGGAAAACAGCTCAGCGATTTTACGAAAGACTACAAACAAAGAAGAATTTTGTTCGTTTAACCAATACATTTTTTTTTTTTTTAAAAAGCTTTCGGGTTGTCTTTAAACCCTGAGTTTCTCTCACCAGCTGCATGTGCTCCTGCTGAAAATGATCTCCGATTTCGCGCAGCTTCCGTCCGATCTGCACTTCCACACTCATCCTGTCCTCTACTCTCTCTTCCCCTTTCCCTTCATCCTGCTGTTCTTCTTCTCCCGATTCCTCTGGCGCCGACGGAACGCGAGCGGGGAAACCTGAGTCTCCTCTGGGGAAGAAGATTAAATCTGCACACGGGGTAAAACCATCAGTAACATCGTCACAACAAGTCAACATTTTGTGGATGAAAAAAGAAAATGGCAAACTAGCCTACTAAACTGTGCATAACAAATGTCTGCTACCTACAGTGATGATTTACTTATTTTCTTGCTGAACAAAAGAGAAGTGAGGGGGCGGAGCTTATGTTACCTCTGATCGGTCAATCACAAACCACTAATCTAGCTTTCTTTTTTTTCAGCATAAAATATTAGCTTAAACAGCTGATCAGCTAGCTCAACGCAACACCACGTTATCATCAGCTAGTTAACTAGTTTGCTTAGGTATTGTTAGCATTCTACCGCGTGTGCTTACCGTGCAGAAGCGCTTGTGAATCATCTCCGGATGCTGACGGTGTGGACAGGAATCCCAAACCCACGGCTCTGTGTAAGGAACGGTGGAGCGGACTGACTGCGTTTGGGACGGAGCCGGAGTTCCGGAAACGTGGCGTGGTCTGAATCAGCGGCATGATCCCTTGTCTGGTGTCTGCGATCTCGATTTGATTGGCTGTAATCCGTAAAGGCGTATCCTCCTCGTCATCCTCCATCAGCGGAAATCACCCTGGACGAGGGAGAAAAAAAAAAACGTAAATCTACATTAAACACTCGGACGATTTTATAAAACATATGCCGTGCTTCCGAAACGGTTGGCACCTTTGATAAAAATGAGCAAAGATTATAGTACAAAATAAACACTACACACGATAATTCAGAATATTTATTATAACTTAAAAATTTGCTATAAACTTTTCGCTATATACATTTATTTTTGCTCATTCATATTAAGGGTGCCAGTATTTCTGGACAGCACTGAAATTTATCTGAAGTGTATATTCAGATATATGTGTGCTTCATGTGCAGAAATTAGTTACCATTAGCATGTTTACTTGAAAAAGTGACTAGCCTGATAGCTAATCTTACACATGACAGCTAGCTAAATGTAACCAAATAAGAGCAGAAAACGCTGTAAATAATTAATATATCATCGTTCAGACAGTAAGATGGGTTCAATTACACAAAACCCTCAGTTACTAGAGACTAGAATGTCTCATTTTAGTCACAAATCCACCCAAAATATATCGGAGCTGCAGTTAGCGCTGGCGTCAGTTTGCTACGATTCTCCCCTCATGTTAGCATGATGAAGCTAATTTAAAATGTTTAAAATGTTCACATTTCTTCATTACAGTGATGTAAACAGAACAGTAAACAAAACTTGACAGGAAATAAACAATGTTGTCTTGGTCATTCAGGTCAAACTGACCATGATCTTGGTATATGTTTTGATAGATTTGTTAGCACGGTCCTGACATCAGCGAAACTGCAGACGCATCACAGTCAAATGAGGGAAAGTTCCAGCGTTTCAAGGAAAACAAAGCAGCCGATGCAGATCCGCCCTATTCATAAAACTCTGAACCTAGAGGCAGAAAAGGAAGCGGGACATTGTGTGATCCTTATCGGGAATTATTGTTTTCCATCACTGTTTTCTGGATTCAGATGCAGCCTGTTACTTTATGATACAAACAGAAAGTGCTAATGAGTTTGCTAATTATCCATTCATAAATCTGATGATCAACAATAAGGACTGGTGATAAATGAGGTAATAAAAGTATCATGAAATAATGGAGTGATTCAAATAATAAACACTGTGTGGTCTCTTCTTACAATAATTATTCATATTAATAATATATTAAAGGCGCGTTGGCCTACTGAAAAGTAACACTAGCTAGTTGTGTTACATGCCGCTAGTTAAATGTAACCATGGGAACGCTTCTAGCCATGTAGCGCTTATCTTCCTGTCCCTGTAAAAAAAAAAAAGCTAAGTGTTCAACATCCACAAGCACTGCAACAAATCACTAAACACTGAACAACTCAACACCCAACTGCTCAGTACTGAACTGCTTAACACGGAATGTTCCACAGTGAAAAGCTCCACACGGACAAACTGAACATCGGAAAAAGCCAAACTGTACACCTCAACACCGAACAGATTGACACTAAAAACCTCCACAGCAAACACCACACCATCAAACTCAACACTGAACGCCTCACCGCCAACAATCTCAACACTGAACACCAGCAAACTCAACACTGAATGCCTCACCGCCAACAATCTCAACACTGAACACCAGCAAACTCAACACTGAACGCCTCACCGCCAACAATCTCAACACTGAACACCAGCAAACTCAACACTGAACACTACCAAACTCAACATTGAACGCCTCACCGCCAACACACTCAACACTGAACACTACCAAACTCAACACTGAACGCCTCACCACCAACACACTCATCACTGAACACCTCACCACCAACAATCTCAACACTGAACACCAGCAAACTCAACACTGAACGCCTCACCACCAACAAACTCAACACTGAACGCCTCATCGCCAACACAACACTGAACGCCTCACCACCAACACACTCAACACTGAACACCTCACCACCAACAATCTCAACACTGAACACCAACACACTCAATACTAAACACCTCACCACCGAACAGCTCAACATTAACAGCTCAACACTAAACACTAAAAAACTCCATGCCGAACATCTAAAGTCCGAACAATTCAACAATGAACACCTCATGCACAGAGTTGAGGTCCATCAGTGTTTTCCTGCTCTAACACACCTGACTGGGCTCGGTTCATAAACATGCATTATCACACACACACACAAAAATACGCTAACACTTCTGACACACTAACACAGTCTCATTTACAAATGTTCTCATTTGTTTACAGCAAGAAAACACTTTAATTTATCTATTCCTAAATACATTTCCACACACTAACAGTTTGTAACACACTCATCACACACTGAGCAGCTGTAGCAGGTGTGTGTTACAGCAGGGAAATCACCAAACTGTACAAACTCCACATGCCACAGCCACGGAGAGGAGAAAACACAGCACCGCTGTGAGATTAGCTCATAAACCTGATCATCATCATCATCATCATCATCATCATCTACAGATTACACTGTAAATCTGAAAGCTGTGTCTCTACAGCAGAACATTACTAATGTACTCCACAAAATGCTCGACCTTCAATGAGTCTGTATCCAACACAACCCATTACTGTTATTATTATTATTATTATTATTAGTCGTCAATTATCGCCTGCATCATCAAACAGCGACACATCGCCTGACATCATCATCATCATCATCATTATTATTATTATTATTAAAATAACATATTGACATGCTGCTTTATCTGCACTACTAATCATCGATCATCTTTTCAAAAAGCTCCATAATAGGTTTAATCGCAGGCTACATGATCACGTGACTCAAATCAATCCGACAGATTTTGATGTAAACAAGTCAAACATCTGCACACAGCAGGACAGCAAGCCTGACTTACCGCCACTTTTTTGTTTCCTTTTATATTTTATGTGCTATTAAATGTCTCTAGGTGGATAAAGGCAGAGCTGATATGTCCACTTGGAGGTGTAAATCCGGGTGCACTTCACGCGCAGACCTGCCCTCCTCCTTCTCGCCGCTGTTCAACTTGTTTGTAAAGAAGCGCTTTAAAAACAAGCTCGTGTTTTGCCTGGACACGAGTCCGGCCGAAGCCACGCCCATCACTACACGTCACGAAATATGCTAATGTGTTTTAAAGGAGCAGCTTTTTTATTTGTTGCTCCCCGGCACAAGACCTAGCCTCTTTTCACGCGACGCTAAACATACTGCTCGTAAATTTCCTACTTCCGGGTCAGAATTGACACGTGGTCAGGAGCATGGAGGCGGATGTTAACAAATCATGAAAAGCAGTACAAACTTGTAGCTGCTAAGTGCACATTAGAACTCATCATTTGTTTGTAATATCTGAACAGGATTAAAATACTGCATTCACCATTCAGCTTAATAAGCACATATATATCGTTATTCTCATCATATTTTCATGATAAGTTGCTTTTCATACTTGCCACATGACTGAAGAAGGAAATGTTACTCTTCTACAAAATCATGACATGCTGGCTCTGATAACACCAAACGTAATTTCTTCTTTTTCCTTAGTTGACGTCCTCTCAGTATTTCAGTACTTCAGATTGCCGTTATATTCACACATGAGGAATAAAAGACAGCAGGCTAGAAATAAAGACAGGGCGATGTGTTACAGCCCAACACAAAACTGTTACTGTCACCACTTTAAAGTTTCCAAAGTGTTGTACCATGGCGATTACAACTTATATCAGATTATTTAATGACACATCATACTTTTATCCATTTATAGTGATGTTGACGTATTAAAACCAGTGCATTAATATAAACCTGTGATTTGCAGCTGCTGTTATAGAAAATTCCTTCTATAATTCCTTATGACCAATAAGAAGGCAGAATTCATCAGCACTGTGCATTATTACTCATTTAAAGTAGTGTGTTTAGTGCTCTGTTGAAGGCCTGATTATAAAATCATCACTGTAACGTTAAGTATAGGTCAGTACTGGTTAAGTTGGTATGTTGTCATTATTCTGAGGAAATAATAAAAATTCATTAGTCTCTGTCACTGATATTGCATTCTTTTTGTTCACTCATTAGACCCAAGACTAACACTGACAGCAAATCAACAAAAAGCATTTGATCCTAAGATCAATCATAGGTTTATAGTATGTACATAAGTACAGTAGAAGTCAAAAGTTAGGACACAGCTACTCATTCATAGGTGTTTCTTTATTTTGATTATTTTCTACAATGTAGAACAGGGGTGCCCAACACGTCAATCGCAATCTACCAGTCGATCGAAAAGGCAATGCGAGTCAATTGCGGAGCCCTGCCTTTCAAAATAAACTCTACCGCACACAGGAGAACGCGCAACATTAAAACGAGTGAACCGCAAGCCACAGAATACACTGCAGTACAGGTAATGTGGTTAAATCGCATGTCATTAAAAAAATAGCTGTTAGCCTTTCATCCATCCCCACTGTGGCATTTGGCACTTGATTGACATACAGTACAGCCAGTCTGAGATTTCGTCTTTTGTAACACAAGGCCGCGCATGCTAGGTCAACCGCGCAAGCTACTGCAAAACTCCAGCGAAATCAAATCACCTAGTTAGCGGCTTCCAAATTATTTCTACTAAAGAAAGGGTCTAAAAATGAGTGGGGGAGCTGGACCAAGTAAGAAACCAAAAACGTACCACTTCCATTCGGAATGCCATTTTTTTTCACAATGTCATATTCAAAGTGTGTTTGTCTGATATGTCAATCTACCATCGCTATTCCGAAGAAGGAAATGTGGAGCGGCACTTTCGGACTGTTCATAAAAAGTACGACGCTGACTACCCACCAAAAAGACGTCATCGAAGTAAGCCAAAAATGTACAGAATTGTATTGTGCCATACATGTTCATGCTGTTATGCAAGGTAAACAATATGTATTTTAAATATAAAGTACTCTCTCTGTGTATATATATATATATATAAATATATGTTTAGCATTTTTATTGTTGGTAGATCATTTTGACTTGGTCATTTTAAAAGTAGCTCGCAAGCCAAAAAAGTGTGGGCACCCCTGACGTAGAACAATACTGAAGACATCAAAACTCTGAAATAAAACATATGGAACTATGTCAAGAACTGCTCAAGTAAGTAAAGAGAAACAAAAGTCCATCATTACTTTAAGACATGAAGAGTCTTTAAAGTAACAAAAATAAAGAAGTAGAAGGTGTGTCCAAACTTTTGACTGGTTCTGTGTCCATTATTGTATTTCAGAACATCCTTAAATTGTATTTGCAATCACATATGTGTTGAACATGAACCTTTAGATGTTGTTGGGCCCCAAAAACATCTAAAACCAAAAATGATGCCCTCAGACTCTATTCATGATCTTTTCCTTCAGAAATTCTTTAAACAGTAAGGGGTATGAGCTGTAGCAGAGTGACTAGGTTGCTCAGATGTTGGCTAGCTGTAGCCTGTAGCAAGTGCACCGTAAAGGAATTACAGCATCATTCAAACACACACACATCCATACATTCAGAAAACAACACAATTGAAATCATTTCCACACATTACAGCCAAATCCTCTGTGGAAATCAATTTCCAGTGCATTTCCTCACATTTAAATGGCTTTTAATCGTAATTACGACACGTTTTACCACAATGTGTAAATCCAAATGTAATTTTATCACAGGAATAAAGAAACGCTGGCACGGTCGCTCTGTAATCCTCCTCATCATTGCTGAGCAAAGCGACCATGAAGAAATGGAAACAAACAGCACTGTGTTCTTTTTTCTTTTCTTTTTTAACACACTTTTCCCTGTAAGTTAAAAACACTTCATCTGTTTATATCAGTGCTAGACTTAATTACATTCCTACAAATGAAGTGTTGGTTAAAGATACAAATTCCTGAACATCGCAATGAATTTAACAAATCACTTTATCAATTTCATGCTTGTCTTTTTTGGAGAAATGGTCCATCTTTGGATTCTTACACACTCCTTACTTCTTTGTTTACACTCCCCCTCATCTTTCAAACACCTTTTGGATGACATCATTTTTTATAATGGGCAGAATTCCTATAATCTCTACCTCAAGCTTGTAGTGTCTGATGTCCAAGGTCAGACCTGAATTGGCAGACTATGCAATTAGATTTGCAGCCTCTTTAAGGTGTTTGGTTGTAGATAAAGTGTACTTTTCTGAAGGTTTGTTAATGCACACCATTTACCTGAAAAAAACTTGGTCATCATTCCAACTCTTTTTCCGATGACATCATCTTTTCTGAAGGCCAGCACTCATCAGGCTCGTGGCTGCCAATGGATATTGTCCAGCCAGATAAATATAAAAGATTTACAAGCATATTTTAGATTGTGTAGGCATAGATCTAGTGCACTAGTGAAGGATCAGCATAGATCATATGCAACAAAGATTTCACTCATTAGCATTTTGAAGGTATATTTTATTACCTCATTACCTACAATTGAAGGTATAGAGGTGTCCAATTATCTACAACCTGCAGTAAGTTAACTAGATCAGTAAGTAAGTTAACAAGGGGGAAAAGGATGCAGGCCACAACTGTCACTCTGAATCAAAGTGCAGTGTCGTGATGATTTCAGCACAGAACACAGACTCTCACACAAAGACAGAGAGAGACAGAGAGAGACAGAGAGAGAGAGAGATAAAGAGAGAAGGCTGAAGTAAGAGGATAGATTGAAATAGACTTGGTAGTGACTCTGTTTCTAGGGTAAATGAGGATGGGTAGGAACAAGGGGTGAGACAGGAGGCAAAAGCAAACTCTGGCGCTGGTTCCATGGCAACAGCCTCATCATTGGCTCCTGAAAGTAAGTGGAAAAAAAAGAAGGACAACAAAATAAGCAGCCCAGGAGATGACACCTCCCCACCACCACCACAACACACTGCGGGTTGCATCAGATCGAACAAGAGCCAAGTATACACACACACACACACACACACACACACACACACACAATGATCATCATCCACTTCACTCCTCCTTCCCCTTTTATTCACA
>JAQQZX010000012.1:28188242-28209635 GCA_030068355.1 Notoglanidium maculatum
TTATTATCTTGTAGTAAATGGGCAGTCATGCAAGAAGGCATGTGAGAGTAAGAATATTTCAGTTTTATCTAAATTTCCAATCTCATCTGAATTCTAAATATGGATGTTAAATCAGTTTATATGTGTTTATTATCTTGTAGTAAATGGGCAGTCATGCAAGAAGGCATGTGAGAGTAAGAATATTTCAGTTTTATCTAAATTTCAAATCTAATCTGAATTCTAAATATAGATGTTAAATCAGTTTATATGTCTTTATTATCTTGTAGATACGAAGGATCAGTGCCAGAGCACCTGTAAGGGTAATAATATTTCAGTTTTATCTAAATTTCAAATCTCATCTGTTATCATTTTTAAAAAAGGAAAATAACATGTATGGGCATCTCTCTACCCTGTTCATCAATGGAAAGGCTTAAAGGGTTAAATGGGAAAGGGTTCATGAATGGAAAGTCTGAGCACCACTGAGCAGAAATAATTTGGGTGGTGACAGTGTGTGTGTGTGTGTGTGTGTGTTTGTGTGTGTGTGTGTGTGTGTGTGTGTGTGTTTAGGGTTATTTTTAACCTCATGATGTACTTATTTCACAGAGTTGCTGACACTTCCAATTGGAAGCAGTAATGCAGGTTTGTAATATTATTATTAATAATGAAATATTTTACATGTTGTGTAACTTTCTCAAATACAGTCCAGTAGAGTAAAGCTTTTATTCACAGACACACTTCTGGTTATGGTTTACTGCTTTTTGCATACTATATAGTATGGCAGTATGAGTGTTTTGCAGCCCATGTGTGTGAGCTGTTACTATAGAAACGAGAACATTAATATAAACCTGTTGCACAGCTGGAACTGCTGTCCAAGCCGCATTGTTATACACAAATAATGCATATTTACTGCCCCTCTGTGGCCCATTATACAATATATGTTTATATATATGGGAGTGTGTTTTTATACCTCACTTTGCACTTTTTGTATTTTACAGAGCTGCTGCGTTACATTATAAAATCAAGTGGAAGTATGCAAAATCTTTACAATGATAATTTAATATAATGTAACATTATAATATATAATAATAACCTATATAAACTAATACATTAAAATGATATCTGTGGGTATTTTCTTTCCACTAACATAAATATACATTTTTAACGGCTGATGTAAATAAATGTTCATTATTTTGTAGATGTGAGCTGTCACCTTGAGTACAGTAACTGCGCTGGTAAGAAAATTCGTCCATGTTTTTAATATATTTTTGTTTTTCTTTTTTGGGTGGGAGATCTTTTGGAAAGATGAAGGCTAACCGTCAGAGCTGTACTGATATACACACATCATACCTTAACTGCACAAAGAAATAAACAAATAAAGAAATCAACAGTGTAGATTGGTTTAGTTTAACCTGCCTTTAACATTTCTACATCTTTGTACTTTACAGAATGTCAGAAAATGTGCAGTGACTGTCTAAATGGAGGTATAAAAATCTGTTTCTGTTCAAAAAAATTGACTAATGCATTTTATACATTTTTTATTTATTATCTCTCAAATACACTGATTTAAATATTGCTTTTGTGTCAGAGGAATCTAACCATTTGGTATTTTGGTATTTGGTAGGTTCTAATATCAGCGTGGGGTTCTGCCAGGGTTTGTGTTTGGGTAATGTCTGTCTGGATTCATATATTTACAATTTCATGTTTAAATATTGTGTAATTTTGTTCATGTTCATGCCTATTAGTGAGATAAATACAGGAATCCTTGATGCTGCCTTTCCAGATCTGAGATCAGATTGTCCACAGAAATGTTTGTGAAACTATTGGCACCCTGGGTTAGGCAGTTAGGGGTTAAGGCAGGATTGTAGTTGCTGGTCAGGTGTATTTACATTTTATTACTGTTTAGTGTAGGTATATTTACATTCACATTTACATTACATACTATATATTGATATATATGCAAAATGTAATAATAATAATAATAATAATAATAATTTATTATTATTATTTTTTTTATTATTATTATTTTATTATTATTGATAGACTTGCTATTCTAGTTCACACATTAAAGAAAACGACTGAGATTTCAATCATTGAGTTGTTTAAATGTTTGCAAATGTTTAAATTAAATAATAATCTTATGTTTAAATAACTGTAATCAGAGCTGTGTGTAACGTGTAATCTGTCTTGTAGGAGTTTGTTCACCGTGTTTACTGAATAGTGACTGTGAACAGATTTTACTGATTGATGGAGGATTTACTGGACAAATACATAGCGCTTGTAGTAAGTTTTTTAGTTTATATAGACATTTAAAATATATTAATAATATTAATTATACATTTAAAAAAGGATAAAAACAATCTCTCTTACACTGATGTAAATATTGATTTTAGATTGATTTTTTTTTTTGTATTTTGTAGATAATAGTAACGATAACTCAAGTTGCCAGAATATCTATAATGGTAAGAATATTTATTCAGTACTCATTACTAGATTCATGTTTATATTTATTTATCCATTTTATTTGAAGCTATTGGATTTAGGATTTCATTTATTTTCACAGGTTCACCACCATTCAACGGGTCAGCCTGCATTTTATCATTTGAAACTAATCCACAAGAAGTGGCAAATGAAAGTAAGTTTGAAACAAAAAAGCACAGTGAAAGAGGGAAAGAGAGCGAGACAGAAAGAAAGGAGTCATACCTCATTTGCATAGAATTAAAAAAAAAATCTCAGTTAAAATGTTGCTCACATCTTTGTGTCACACAAACACATACATACACTGCTGTGAGAAAGTATTTGACCCCTTCCTGAATTCTTGTACTTTTGAATAAATGAACCTATGGTTATTTCAGGTCTTTAAAGACACCCTAAGTAGACACAAAATACAGTTTTTAAATAAATGTTTCATTTATTGAAGAAAAAAAAGGTATCTAACACAAACTGACCCTGTGTGAAAAATTAATGGCCCTTTGGTTAATAATTTAACAGATTAAGCAGATTTAAATGGATGAATGATTTAATTGATTCAAATGATTGAAATTCAGATGATGATTGGATTCAGTTAGATTAGACGCACCCAGACTTGACTACTGCCAGTACTGCTAAATCTAAACATCACTTATATAGAAACTTTCCTGCAATGTGAAGTGGGCTGAAAGGTCTGGAAAGGAGTACAAGCCATTTCTACATTTACATTTACATTTATGTCATTTGGCAGACAGTGGTGAATCTTCTCTGGCCTCCTCTAAGAGCGAAAAGAACCCAGAAGAAAGTCTAAGAAACTGCACACTTCACTTAGAGTTCATCAATCCACCTTTAGATTGTGTTAATAACATGAGTTTTGTATTTCTGCATGTTCTCAATGTCATCTATTACTTTCTGTTCTGAAAGCACTTAGTGCAGGGGTCTTCAAGTTTATCACTAAAGGACCAGTGTGACTTCAGGTTTTCATTACAACCAAATACACTGCCAAAAAAGTCATTTGGGTTCATTTGGATTCAGTAAGCAAGTACTTAAGAGCCTTTGATTGGATAATTACTGCCGTAATGAAAATGTTTCAGCTCAAACAATTCTTTCGACCCTGACTGAAGCAGTGAGCAGCTTCTCATTTCTTAAACAGCCATGTCGGAAGACTTATCCGTGGTCATGGAAAAGATGTTACTGTGTTTCAGAAGGATCCAGATATGACCTGCATCAAGCAAAAAGAAAACAACTAATGAGATTGCTGAAATGACAGTTTAGAACTCTCCAATCTGTTATTAAAACCTGGATGGGTAGTGATGAACCATCAACTTCACAGAAGAATTAAGTTTGGAAAAAAATCAGTTAAACACCTTTTGAAGTTGAATTGTGAAAAAATAATAAAGAAGTATAAAGATTGGACTCTGGAGCAATGGATAAAGGTCATGTGCTCTGATGAGTCTAGTTTTGCCCTGTTCCAGAGTGATGGGCGTGTCAGGGTAAGAAGAGAAGCACATGAAGCGATGAACCCCTCATACAAATGGGATCTGAATGGCCAGGTTATCCCATCAATGGGTTTTTATTTCCCTGATGGCACAGATATATTCCAGAACCACAATGTCATGATTCATCAGGCTCTAATTGTGAAAGAGTGGTTCAGGGAGCATGAGGAATCATTTTCACACATGAATTGGCTACCACAGTGACCTGACCTTAACCCCACTGAAAGTCTTTGGGACGTGCTGGAGAAGACTTTACAAAGAGGTTCGACTCTCACGGAACAATTAATGCAACTCTGGACAGAAATAAATATTGTGACGATGCATAAGGTTGTCAAAACAATGCCACGACGAGTATGTGATGTATTCAAAGCTAAAGGTGGTCCAGTGAACTTTTTGTGTGTGTGAATTTGGTTTCTTTTGTCCAGGTAGTGTATGAGGTGCACATGATAGTTGATTGGAGACTGAGATGAATTGATTAAACAAGTGGAATCAGGTGTGGCAAATTTGCCAGTAAAGTAGAGGAAATTAAAGGGGGCAAATACTTTTTCACATCACTGTAGAAAACAGTTCCCTGTTGCCTTGTCACTTGCTAGTGGAACTGTAGAGAGAGGTGGAGATTACGGAAGATATGGTGATGCTGTTCTCCTATGAAATCTTCTGAGAATTCTTAATTAGTGTTATTTTTCAATTTACAAATGTGATTATTATTTTAATGTATTTATCCTATTCTAGTTGATTTTTTTTAATCTAGTTAGCATATTTAATGAAGGATTGACCTGTTTGTAATATTTTTTCCTTCTAGCCTGCAGGTTCTCACACAGCGGTGTGTGGTTAGTAAACAACGACAGCACTTATCAAATCAACATCACCAGAGAGCAGACCGTCAGACCCACAGTAGCCATCTGCTTCGTGACTGGAAATCACAGCTGCAACTGGACAAGTGGTACAGAAGCTCTCAAAGATTTCAGTTTCAATGATATGTACAACATGATTCGAAGATATGTTAAACAGGATGCTGAGGAAATATTAAAATTATATAAAAGTTTTTAAACCCTACAAGAAGTTGAAAATGATGCCGTGGGAAAAAAAAGTTTTTAAAAAAGAAAGATTTCATAAAAGTGTTAATATTCACTATTTGCGGTCTTGAGAATATCTAAACGAGAATATCTATCTCTAAATCAGAATAGTTTAGAGGGGCAACTTGTTTTACAGTGTGTGGTGTGTGGTGTTTGTTAGCTTGTGTTACAGTGTGTGTTAGTGTGTGTGATGTGTAGTGTGTTGTGTTACAGTGTGTGTTAGCTTGTGTTACAGTGAGTGTGGTGTGTAGTGTGTGTTAACTTGCATTACAGTGTGTTACAGTGTGTGTGACGTGTTATTGTGTACTTTACAGAATGGTTGATGAATTGTTCTCATCCTGGAGGTACGTGAGAGTCATTTTTTAATTATATTATCTTTATGATTTCATAATATTTCTATATAATTACATATCTCTTAATTACACTTATAAAAATCTTTTTTGGTCATTTGATTAGGAAAAAATGGATGGTACTGTGAGAACATGAACATGACCTGTGTGGATCCCAATACGATTTGTGAGAATGCTATATACCGTAATTGCACTGGTGAGAATAATTTATTCTGCTGTAGTTTATTAATATACATTTATAGCTACTTTATTTAACACAGAGATCTTATTGAACATGAAAGCCACTTCCCCGTCTACACTCCCTCGTCACTACATGAACCACAAACGTGTAAATGCAGTGAGTTTAATACAGGTTGCAATCCAGAACAAGGAGGAACATTTTATTTAATATCATTTACACTTTCACTTACAGACTTTTTAAAATAATGAGTGCATATGAAAAACTTTATCATTAAACCTTGCATTATTGTTGTACTCTGACATTTTAATATTTTTTATTCTGGTTCTAGATAGGTCAGGTGATGACGTCATCACATTAACAGGATCGTCTTCACAATGCTACAAGTGTGGTGATCCTTATAAGCAAACGGAAGGACACATTCAAATTAATTTTACATTTCCTGACCAAACCTCCAACAGTAACACCAGCTATAGGTAAGAAAATGTCCAGCACAGCCTTGTGTTGTAAAACTTCATTGGTTTAAATCTATAACTCTTTAACAAAAGTTACAGAATTTTTTTATAGCCATGAAAATATGAATCATGCACATGACTTCAGCAGCTGACACAGAAAACACACATAATACTAAAATATTATTCTGGTTTGTGGTGCATTAAAGTGGGTAAAGCATATATTGGTATGTTATTCTGATCTTATTCTGTCTGATCTCTTAAAGACTCATAAAAAAGTCAAATGAAACTAAACCGAGCCAAACAGGCATTAGTGCACATCTGATATGACGCGATGAGATTAAATACTGTGAGATGCGTTGAAAAATAAGAATATGTCCTTTTGATATGGACTATGGTCTGAAATATAATTTGCTGTGGTGATATTAGTCAACATTTTAAGACAGTTAATGATCAAATTTCAGACATAATGGATTGCACAGTGAATGTCTGCAAATTTAATACACAATCGACAGACATATTAATTTGTGCATGTGACTTAATCACACTGCAGTGGTTAGGATTTAATACCGAAATTGTGTCCATAGGTACGTATATTCAGACTTTAGACATAACTACATATTTAAGTACTATTCAGAATTTATGAGACAGTCATGCACATGAGGTTTGCAAATTAACTTAAAATCATCTTCTTCCTCAATCTGTGGGTATGTTTTCTGAACAGGAAAGCACATCATATTAACAAAAACATCAACATTATAAACTCCATTTCCAAAAAAAAGAGTTACTGTGTAAACTTTAAATAAAAACAGAATGTGATGAGTTGCAAATCATGTAAACCTATACCGAATTGAAAATAGAATAAAAACAACATATCAAATGTTAAAACTGAGAAATGTTATTGTTTTAGGAAAACTAAGTTGAGACAGTGGTGTGTTTCCCACTGTGCTGCATCACGTCTTCATGTTTGGGAGCTGAGGAGACGAGCTGCTGCAGCTCTGAAACTGAAATGTTGTCCCACTTTTGCCTGATGTAGGATTTCAGCTGCTCAACATTTCAGGGTCTCCTTTGTCATATTTTTTGTTTCATGATGCTCCGGATGTTTTAAGGGTCACAGGTCTGGAGTGCAGGCCAGTTTAGTACCCGGACTCTTCTGTTACGGAGCCGTGCAGAATGCAGATTGGAGTTGTCTTGCTGAAATCAGCAAGGCCTTCCCTAAAAAAGATGTTGTCTGGATGGCAGCATGCTTTGCTTCAAAACTTGTATATATCATTTAGCATTAATGGTCCCTTTTCAGATGTGCACGCTACCCCTGCCATGTGCACTAATGCCCCATACCATCAACGATGCTGGCTTTTGAACCGTGAGCTGAATGCTCCCTCTCCTCTGTAGCCTGGAGGATGTGACATCCATAATTTTCTAAAAGAACTTCAGATTTTGATTGGTCCGACCACAGGACGGTTTTCCACGTCACCTCGGTCCATCTTTAATGAACTTGGGCCCATAGAAGGTGGCGGCAGTTCTGGATCATGTTCACAGAGATTTCTGTGGATTCTCTGAAACTTTTAATGATATTATGTACCATATATGATGACATTCCCAAATTCTTTGCATTTTTGACCTGCAGCAAGCATCAAATTTGAAATGAGCTCATTTTGTGCATAAAATTGTAAACTTTCTCAGTTTAAACATTTGTTATGTTGCCTATGTTCTGCTGTGAATAAAATATTGGCTCATGTGATTTGAAAGTCTTGTAGTTTTCATTTTATTCAAATGTAAAGAACGTCCCAACTGTTCCTGAATTTGGGTTGTATTTAGCAATTCAAAATGAGCATATATTTTCAATAAAACTATAAAATTACTCAGTGTCAACATTTGATATGTTGTTTCTGTTCTATTTACAATTAAATATGGGTTTACATGATTTGCAAATCATTGCATTCTGTCTTTATTTACATTTTACACAGCATCCCAACTTTTCAAAAACAGGGTTGTATTAGTAATTCAGTAAACCAAAATAGTGAATTAAAAGTGTGATACAATCTTCTACATCTAGCACACACATTATGATTTCATGGCCTCAGTTTACTATCTCCTGGCTTCATTAATTTATTGTGCATGAGTAGAAATTGAGTAGAGTAGATCCTCCATATAAAATTTTTATGTAAAATAACAGGGTGTGCTGGATTAATTGCTATTCTACATGCTGCTTTTTTCTCTCTCTCTTATGAAGTCACCTGATGAAGAATCTAACTGATATGATTTTGAAAGTGATGGAGAATAAATCCTCAGCGACCTTGTCCTTGGGTGATATTAATGGCATTGTTGTGAAACCTCCAACAGAAGAATTAAATCCCATCTACTTTATGTATTCCAGTCTCACTCAGTTTAATGTAAGTATAAAAAAGATAAATATACTCTTTACATGTATCCCAAATCAATAAACATTACAACATAAAGGATTAAAGGATGCAAGTATAACCCTTCAACTTCCTACAGCTTCTGAAAATATGGTTCTATTCCCAAATTAGCTAAGAAACCTTAATCATCCAATGAACCTTTAAAAAATAATCTACTTTTTAATACAAGTGTGTGTATGTACTGAGCAAGTGTGTGGTACAAACTCCAAATTATTTCTTATTATTTTCTCATTAATATTTGTCGGAAATGTTTAGAAACAGTATATTGATATTTATGAATAATTAAGCATTCCTATCCTCCTAAATGAGCTCCCCTTGGAATCGTTTGCGGTAGGAAAACCCTACAATTAGAAAATTAGTTTTTTTTTTATTGTAAATCTTTTAAAATTAAAGATTCATTTTATCTAGTTGGTTATTATTAAATCAGTAATATAAGCATGAGTGTGGCCACATGCATGAGACAGGGTGGCCACTGCCACTCTTTAACAAGCCTTGCCACTCCAGTTGCCACTCCAGCCCTCACCACAAACCACATGTGTGAGACTCTGAGACACTATGGAGCTGTTATAGTGACAAATTTATTCTGTACCGAGGACAAATCTGATATTTAAAATAAACACACTGTTTTTCAGATCATCGAAGATGTATCCCAGATGCCCACTTTTGAAAGGACGTTCTCAGTACCAAAGGAGGCTTTCGAAATAGCAGTCAACAAGAGCGTTGACGTACTTTTTGCGTCACTATTACGATTTCCTAATTTTCCGCAAGTACGTATGGTTTATTACTCATCGGTTCCCAAAGTTACAGTTCCCACTGTATCTTATATCCTGAAATTCAGCATTCTTTCTTTTTAGTGTGATTCTGTAAAAAATGCAATAGCTAATCCAGTGTAATAATTATAATTAATTGTCACACTCTTCCTTTCTCTCTTCGTAAGGACAAAATGAACAGCACGCTACTAAATAAAGAAGTTTACTCCATCGACATGGGAGAAGGAATATCAAATCTCATTGACACCTTTAATCTAACCTTCAGGAACATTAAACCGGTATTAATAATAATAATAATAATAATAATAATAGTAATAATGATAATAAAAGTAATAATTACATTGAAAAGCAACAGATATTATTTATCCATTCAGTAGTACCACCCACCTGTAAGTAAAATCCGGGATAATATTTACATAAAAGAAATAATAATAATGTTAAATAATTATTAATTAATCAACTACTCACAGTTACTCACAGTAATTAATAAATCAGTCAATCAATCAATTAATTAAATGCAAATGTAATAAATTATGTAAATGAATAGAAATATATAATAACATTTCTTTAAAAAATGTGGAACTCTTAACGGTTCTTCAGTTGCCATTCTGAGAGTGTTTTCCTCTCAGAAAGTATTCCCAGAACTAGGATTCTTAGCTTCTTGAAACTCAATCTAATAAGGAAATATCACACACATTGTAAAGTTCTATACATAAGCTTTAAGGCCTCCATTAGAGGAAGAACCAGAGAACTGTTAAGGGACCGTATACTGCAGGTTTGTACAGTTTATTATCTAACTGGGTCTCTTTTTTCTCCACAGGATGCTGGCAGTCCTTTGTGTCACTCTTGGGATGGACAAGGTTGTTGTATACACATACTGTGGATTCTGTATGATATATGTTTGGAATAAACACTTCGGCATGCTGTTGTACAAAAATATTCCACAATGGGGTGGTTGATTATTTTTCTATAACAACAAGTGTTTTATTCTTCTTATACCACCAGAAATTAATTTCTCAAAGTTAATTTATTAATGAAGACATGGCATGCTTTTTTTTTTATCCATTTGTAGTTACATTAAATGTTGTGGAACATCAGCGAAACAAATTAGTTCCTGTTGTCAGTTACATTATAACGTAATGACAGCTATAAACAGCCGTTCCCTCACCAGCCTCTCTTTATTCTCTCTCTTCAAGTTAATAAGTAAAAAAATCGCAGCTTGTCATCTTAGAGAGAAAGTGCAGTGCAGTATAAACTCCTCTGTCCTGAAGATGAGGGAAAACGTACAGTTCCAACCTTACCTCTGACTGTTACACAGTGCTGACATTGGAGACTTCTTCCTACATGATTAAAAGAAAATCTCCTTACAGAAAACTTCACCGTATTGATGACTGCACACTATTTTTGCGTAAATGATTACATATTAGAACAAGCGGATTAATATCAATCTGTGATTTGCAGCTGCACTACTGTTATTAATCAACATCTTCTGACCAATCAGAATCTAGAACTCAACAGCGCTGTGGTGTGAAGCAGAAGACACAAAAATCTAATTTGCCAAAGATTTGTTTAGTCTCAAAACAGTTGCAGGTAACTGATGTTTTTTTCCTCAGAGAGTACTCCAAATTGGACGACTTATGGATGCAACACTTCCTATATTAATGGCACTGTAACCTGTGCATGCCAACACTTAACCTTCTTTGCTGTGTTGATGGTGAAATCATTTTTCGCTCTTTTGATTTCCACAACAGTTACAATATACTTACATTATATTTACATGTTTATGAGCAGTGGTTTAATTATATAACGTAAATACCCAATATTTTGCATAATAATTATATAGTACATTAATCTGCCCTGAATAAAGTAGTGTGTGTTTTACAGACTCCTCACCCACAAATCTCAAACACTGACCTCAATAATCTCACCTACATCACCTCCATCGGGTGCGGTCTGTCCCTCTTCTTCCTCAGCATAGCTCTCTTCATGCACTTCCTGTTAAGGTAAAGGAGATATAAATACATTGGAATACCTTAGTGGTCTGTCTTTCCTCCCTCTCTCTTTCCCTCTCTCTCTCTCTATATATATATATAATATATAAATGTACTTCTCTAAAGTTATGAATCAGTTTTTTCAAAATGTAAGATCCACATTGTTACTGTTACATATACAGCCTTGGTTGACACAAGTTGACACTGTTTCTCATAAAGTTTGCTGCTTCACTGTTTTTAGATTTTTCTCTGGTGTACTGAAGTATAATTACAAGCATTTCATAAGTGTCAACAGCTTTTATTGACGTTTACATTAAGTTTATGCAAAGAGTCAATATTTGCAGTGTTGGCCCTTCTTTTTCAAGACCTCTGCAATACGCACTGGCATGCTGTCAATCAACTTCTGGACCAAATCCTGACTGATGGCAGCCCGTTCTTGCATAATCAATGCTTGGAGTTTGTCAGAATTGGTGGGGTTTTGTTTGTCCATCCGCCTGCTGAAGATTGAGCACAAGTTCTCAATGGGATTAAGGTCTGCGGAGTTTCCTGGCCATGGACCCAAAATGTCGATGTTTTGATCCCTGGGCCACTTAGTTATCACTTTTACTTTATGGCACGGTGCTCCATCATGCTGGAAAAGGCATTGTTCCTCACCAAACTCTTTTTGGATGGTTGGGAGAAGTTGCTCTCGGAGGAACTTTATTTTTACCATTCTTTATTCATGTCTGTGATCATAGGCAAAATTGTGAGTGAGCTGACTCCCTTGGCTGAGAAGCAACCGCACACATGAATGGTCTCAGGATGCTTTACTGTTGGCATGACACAGCACTGATGGTAGCGCTCATCTTTTCTTATCCGGACAATCTTTCTTCCGTATGCCCCAAACAATCGGAAAGGGATTCATCTGAGAAAATGACTTTACCCCGGTACTCAGCAGTCCAATCCCTTTTGCAGAATATCAGTCTGTCTCTGATGCTTTTCTTGGAGAGAAGTGGCTTCTTTTCTGCCATACTTGACACCAGGCCATACTCCAAAAGTCTTGTCCTCACTGTGTGTGCAGATGCTCTCACACGTGCCTGCTGCCGTTCCTGAGCGAGCTCTGCACTGGTGGTGCCCTGATCCCGCAGCTGTATCCACTTGAGGAGACGGTCCTGGTGCTTGCTGGACTTTCTTGGGCGCCCTGAAGCCTCTTCACAACAATTGAACCTCTCTCCTTGAAGTTCTCGATGATCCGATAAATAGTTGATTTAGATGCAATCTTCCTAGCAGCGATATCCTTGCCTGTGAAGCCCTTTTTGTGCAAAGCAATGATGACTGCACGTGTTTCCTTGCAGGTAACCTTGGTTACAGAAGACGAACAATGATTTCAAGCACCACCCTCCTTGTAAAGCATCCAGTCTGCTATTCTTACTCAATCAGCATGACAGAGTGATCTCCAGCCTCGTCCTCGTCAACACTTTCACCTGTGTAAATGAGAGAATCACTGAAATGATGTCAGCAGGTCCTTTTGTGGCTGACTTGCAGTGAAAATGGTTTTTGGGGATTAAGTTCATTTTCATCGCAAAGAGGGACTTGGCAATTAATTGCAAATCATCTGATCACTCTTCATAACATTCTGGAGTATGAAAATTGCCATATTAAAAACTGAGGCAGCAGACTTTGTAAAAATTATTATTTGTGTCATTCTCAACTTTTTTCTACAGCTGTACTGTATAATACAGTGCTAACATGTAGATGATTGCAGTTTGAGGCCCTTATTTACTAAGGATAACTGTGGGAAATGACGCCATGTGCAAATTCAGGGATGAAAACAGTATTTAAATGAATATTTTGCATGTTTTGATTGTTTCTGATAGTCAGGTCCTGTTTAGATGTCAAAGAAACTCCTGTGTCAGAGTATGTTAGTGTATCACAGAGTTTTAAGGATGTCAGAGTGTTATAGTGTGCTACAGTGTGTTATTGTTATAGTGTGTTAGTGTGTGCTAGTGTTACAGCGTGTTATAGTGTGTTACAGTGTGTTAGTGTTGTAGTGTGTTAGTGTGTGTTAGTGCTACACTGTATTAGTTTGGGTTAGTGTTACAGTATTTTATAGTGTGTTAATGTTACAGTGTGTTAGTGTGTGTTACAGTGTGTTGGTGTTAGTGTGTTGGTGTTACAGTGTGTTATAGTGTGTCAGTGTGTTAGTGCTACACTGTATTAGTTTGTGTTAGTGTTGCAGTGTTTTATAGTGTGTTAGTGTGTGTTACAGTGTGTTGGAGTTAGTGTGTTAGTGTTAGTGTTACAGTGTGTTAGAGTGTTTGTGTTATAGTATGTTAGTGTTAGTGTGTGTTAGTGTTACAGTGTGTTACAGTGTGTTTGTGTTAGTGTGTGTTAGTGCTGCACTGTATTAGTTTGTGTTAGTGTTATGGTGTTTCATAGTGTGTTAGTGTGTGTTAGTGTTACAGTGTGTTGATGTTACAGTGTGTTAGTGTGTGTTAGTGTTACAGTGTGTTACAGAGTGTTTGGGTTATAGTGTGTTAGTGTGTGTTAGTGTGTGTTAGTGTTACAGTGTGTTAGTGTGTGTTGCAGTGTGTTGGTGTTGCAGTGTGTTGGTGTTAGTGTGTGTTAGTGCGTGGACACTGAGCTCATCTCCTCTCCTTGGTTTGTCCGCAGGAAAGGCCGGGCCAGCGTTTCAGTCCACATCCTCATCAACCTGTTCCTGGCCCTGTTCCTGCTCAACCTCTGCTTCCTCGTCAACCAGTCTGTGGCTAACACAAAGAATGTGATCGGCTGTAAGTTAATGGCAGGAGTGATGCACTACTCCATGCTGTCCACGTTCACATGGTTCGGCCTGCAGGCGCTGCATCTGTGTTTACAGCTCGCACAAAATGTGAGCAGCATCCAGAATTACATCACCAAATTGTCCATCGCTGGCTGGGGTGAGTTCAAAACAAGAGAACATGTCTGCTCAGTAGTAGTGAGAGAGAAAAAGAGAGAAAAAGAGAGAAACAAATATGAAAGTAGTGTTTTGTATTGATTGTAACTGACATGAAGAGAAGACAGACAGGAATTTTTAAATAAACTTTACAGTTCTATTGATATATAATCCTAATTTATTATATTTGTTCATTTAAACAGGAAATTGTGACCTTTGACCTCTGCTCTTTTCAGTGCCTCCTGCCCTCGTGGTGACGGGTATTTTCATTTATCAGAAATACGACAGGGACGACATCAGCTCTAATACGGGAAATACAGTGTCAATGTGAGCAACAGGAACACAGAAACACTCCGTTCTTTTCCTGATTTTAATACATGTACAATATTCAGCATAACTGAGGGACAGAAAATGTTAAAATACTAAAAAGTGAGAACACGACACAGCAACAGGGTCCAACAATTACTCACAGTTACTCACAGTTACTCACAGTTACTCAGTCACTCAATTTTACTCACAGTTACTCACAGTCACTCAATTCTACTCACAATTACTCAGTCTCTCACAGTCACTCACAGTCACTCACACTTATTCAGTTACTCACAGTTACAACTAGTCACAGTTACTCACAGGTACTCAGTTATTCATAGTTAGTCACAGTTACTCACAGTCACTGACAGTTACAACTACTCAGTCACACACAGTTATGCCAAGTTACTCACTGTTACTCACAGTTACAACTACTCAGTTACTCACAATTACTCAGAATTATTCACAGTTATTTACTGCTACTCACATAGTTACTCACATTTTTTTCACCCTTACAATTATTAGCAGTTACTCATGGTTATGCACAGTTACACAGGTAAAATTACTCACAGTTACTTACAGTTACTCATAATTACACTCAGTTATTAAGTTAACCGTAAGTACTCAGTTTTAATTACTCAGTTTTTATAACGGTTTCAGTTATAATTACTCAGGTACTCACAAGTACTCACTCTGTTACTGTTACAATTACTCACTGTTACTCAGTTACAATTACTCACAGTAATTCACAATTATTCACAGTTACTCACCATTTCAAGTACTCATGGTTACTCACAATCAGGCTTTGGCAGTAATGGAATACATGGAATGGCGTTACGTAATTAGGATACAAAAAGGTAGTTTACAAAAAAATTAATACTTACAGAAAAAAAATTATTTAAAGACAACATAATGGTGAAATTTCCACCCAGTGAACGCATTTTTTCACCAGAGACCATAATGATGAATTTGGTGACTATAAGATTAGCTCTGATTTCACTCCAGACCAGAGTGGTGATATGAGACTCAGGAAGTGCTGTAATGTGGCACATGTGCATGTAGTATATCGCAATTACTGATTATTTATTTATTTATTTTTTAATAATTATTTTTTATTTGATTATTTTTAGGGTGTTAATTAAATAACCCTTCATTGATTATTCAATTGGTTTTATTATTTTTTTTAAATATTATATACAAAAGATATTTATTTAAAATATTTATTTGCATTTTAAGCAGCACTACTACAGAACTAACTAGGCTTAATTAAATAGCAGTTCACTAATTACAATATTAGTCACATTTATCAGATAATCTGTAACAGCATGAGAATATTATCAAGTGCTCATGTCAACCAAATGAATGGTAATATTCATTCAGTATAACCATTATATATGAAAGGTACTGAATAAACACTCAGACTAACTCAAGGTGATGGTATGACTTTGTTTACTGCTTATCACTTTTTGCAGCTGTGTGTCTATTTTAAGCCATGATTTGTTAAAATTTCAAACATACAAATTCAAAATAAAGATAAAATAAATATCAGCTGCCTGTTTCTCTCACTGAAACTCTCCCATGCTAAGCTCATTTTGCGTGTTGTTTGCGCGTGTGAGGCGAATCATTTTCAGTGTGCGGAATCGACTCCAAATATTTGCATTTGACACTTAGTTTTCAATGCCCGAGATTAGTGAAGTTGAGAAAATAGGCTAGTTTAACTTTTTATTTTTTTTAAGCTAATTGATTCAAAAAGCTTAGCTAGCTGCTGTCGAACAAAACAAAACAAAGCTGTTCTGGACAATTCCAGCAGGAACATCATGCTTCTCCTCACATTCCCACAAACGAATGATAATATTACTCACATTAAAACACAAGTTATGTCATGAGGCCAGCAGGGTAGTGTACTGTAAATAGTTTCATACCATAGAGAAAGTCCTGCTGATGTCTCTGCTCCTCCATTTCACTGAAATGTGTTTTTATGAAGTGACACAGCACATGCGCAGTGTGTTTCATAAAGCAGTTCAACTAATAATGAAATTATTGGCAATTATTTGTATCAATTTTTATTAATTTTATTGATTAGTTGTTGCAGCCCTTATGCATTTTAAAATTGTAATCCTGTAAATAATCTGTTTTTACTAAATGTTTCGGTAATCTACAAAAAACAGATTACAGTTACCTTTTTATGTGTCCTAATTAGGTAATGCCATTCCATGTATTCTGTTACTCCTCAAGCCTGACTGTAAATGTTTATAAATATAAACAAATACAGAAATGACAAGATTGGAAAGAAAGAAAGCAAGGAAGAAAGGACAAAAGAATGATGTGTTAAAGAAAGAAGAAGAAAGAAAGAAGAAATGTTAAAGTATTAAGTAAATATGTATAAGGATATTAAAAGCATAAAAAATATAAAGATATAGAATATACTTATTGTCATAACAATACCTTAAGTATTGTTTTTTATATATAAAAAAGATAAGTCAAATTTAATCATTAAAATTATATTTTAAATAGAAAAAACAAAGAAATAATAAAATAAGAATTATTTAAAATATACACCTAAAATCTATGTACATATATTATTTTTGCTTTTTTTTTTATTTCTCAGTAACAGCCACAGAGGAAATGCTGAACACTGACTGAGTTCTTGGCTGATAAACTCGTTTATTCTCGCAGGTGCTGGATCACCGACCCAACCGTGCACTATGTAGTGAACATCGGCTACTACTCCGCCATCTTCCTCTTCACCTTCCTCACCTTTGTGGTGATGCTGCGCTGGCTCTTCCTGCTCAGAAGTAAGCGCCCCACCATCCCCATTTCAGAGAAAAAGTCAAGACCCTCAGATGCTCTGACCATCATGGGCCTGTGCAGCGTCCTGGGACTGAGCTGGGGCTTCGCTTTCTTCGCCTACGGCCCCATGCAAATCCCCGCCTTCTACATCTTTACCATCCTCAACTCCTTCCAGGGTGAGTGCGGGAGGAAAAAGTGCTCATTCTTTAAAGTCATTCTTAGTAACATTTTTTTCATGTTTTTTTTTTTTTTAAATCTCCCTCCCCTATAGGGCCCAAAATACACACTTTAGTTTTTATTGATCTCTAAGTCACTTGCTCTTTACCTTGTTTGATTTAACTCTGTTACAAAGCAAAGCTATTTTTTTAATACAACAGTTTTGAGAAAATAAAAGACAGGTAAATTATAGTATACGCTTCGAAGTGAAAGTGAGACTAAAAGGAGAAAAATATGCCATAAATCAGAATATGATATATATATATATATATATAACTTATGTGTTATGGCAAGTTTATGTAGGTTGTGATCTTGAAGCAGGTCAAATTTTTTGTGGCTTAATGTCTTTGTAATTCCAAGATTTCTTGTTCTCACACGTCTGTCAGAGATCAGCTGATCCATCTTTTTTCTCCTCAGGATTCTTCCTGTTTATTTATTACTACAAGTCCAGTATGCTGGTTGGTGATGCTGAAGAGGATAGCAGCTCTCCCACGGAGACCTCAGTGGTGGAAAATCCGTATGGCAAACCCAAACAGTTCTAACTCCAGGATCAGTGGACGAGAGTAAAACTGCAATGCTTTAAATATAAATGAGCACAACTTACAGTTATTCAAATTAGCTTTAGCATATGTGTGAGTTACTGTTGCATTTTAGTTAGTTAGTTATCAACAACAGATAGTTTAAGTATGTAATAACTAAACAATGCAACTTATTACCTTCTGTGATGTAGCATTTGTGCATAAATCTAAACTTATGTGATAAAGTTCATCAATTCAGATTAATATGTATATGTCTTTTTCTACTTACAGTTACTATAAAACTTTCAATGTAGAAGCTTTATTAGTAATGTTATATTATTATTACATTTATTTACATTTGAATAAATTTTGTCTATTTTTTATTTTTCCATCTATAGAATGTATATGAGCTAACAATGAAGTTTATAAGAGAATGTGTAATAAATAGTGAAGTAGACAAAATATTAAGGTGGCTTTGTTTATTTCTCTCATTTTTATTCCACAACTGATGTTATAGCTGTGTACTGTAGTTTTAATAATATCACCAACATTTAGTTTGAATTTTCTTATTAAATAAAATGATCAATGATTCTATTTGGCTGTGTTTTATGAGGAAATTTTTTAAATAAATATTTATACTAATTAACACATCACAAATTAACCAGAATATGGAGTACTAGTTTTATTGTAATAACACATTCAATAGTCAGGTGTTAAGTGTTTATCGAAATAATTTCATGGAATTAGTTAAAAAATACTATTCACATGTGTATTAGACAAGGGTATATTTTGAATAGCTTTATGAATGAAATGTCATTTAAAATTAAAACTACTAGATATATTTAGAAAGAAATGATAAGTCAGGGTCTGTGTGATAATATTATGTAACATTATATAATTTGAACACTAAAAGCAACAAAGAAAGAAAAGAAAGAAAGAAAGAAAGAAAGAAAGAAAGAAAGAAAGAAAGAAAGAAGGAAGGAAGAAATTTTTGGTTCATGGAGAAACCAGTCATTAAAGAATCCAATAAATATAATTCAGACAATAGCACTAACCTGTACAATTTCAGCAAACAATGAATTGTTCAGCATAAATATCATCTTAAGGTAATGTTTACAGAACATTAGGTTCTAGGAAATAAACTTTCTAATGATATACGCTACATAGCCAAAAGTATGTGCACCCCCTGACCATCACTCCCATATGTGCCTGTTGAACATCTCATTCCAGATTTACTCCCCCTGTGTTTGCTGTTATGATGAGCTCCACTCTTCTGTTTGGCTTCCCACTAGGTGTTGGAGCGTGGCTGTGGGGATTTGTGTTCATTCAGCTACAAAAGCATTAGTGAGGTCAGGCGCTGATGTTGGGACGTTGAGGAGGCTCCAGTTCTAGTTCATCCCAAAGGTGTTCAGTGGGGTTGAGGTCAGGGCACTCGAGTTCATCCACTCCAACCTTAACACACCATGTCTTCATGGAGCTGTGTTGTGCACAGGAGCACTGTCATGCTGGAACAGGTTTGGGCCTCTTAGTTCCAGTGAAGGGAAACTGTAACGCTACAGCATACCGAGACATTCTGTACAGCTGTGTGCTTCCAAATTTGTGAAAGAACCACGTATGCGTGTGATGGTCAGGGGTGCACATACTTTTGGCTATATAGTGTATTTCAATATGGTGAGAGTTGAGCTGTGTCTCATTTCATGCACTTTCATTAGTACACTTTCTTTGAGAGTGTGAAGTCTTCAGCATTGTTCACGCTCAACAGTTTGAGTGCTTTGAGTACAGCATCCGGGTACTCTTAGTGCACCGCGTGTTGACATGCTTGTCCGTGTGAACACACTTATTGATTGGAAATTGAGACACACGATTAGAAACTCCTGTTTATGTGTAATAATAAAGAAGATGTAATTAATTAACCTTTGTTTTTTTTGCATCTTGTTATATTATCAACTTTATTGATGGAAAATATTCAAAAATATATACTTTTCTGACAATAAACATAAAGAAATGTTTTTTTGTTTGTTTTACTTTAATATATAACGTGAAACCAGACTACGTTTTTTAAATCTGTTTTATTGTGTAATGGAGGTTCAGCTAGCGAGATGGGTCAGGATTCCGTGCGTGACGTGTTTGCGTCATGACGTCAGAAGCCGCTGCGTGCTTTCGTACGTAGACGTCTTCCGTCGAGCGGGAAAGTTCATTCTGAACTCGGCTTGTTTTGGAGGAGGTGAGAGTTTTGCTGTTTTGTCTTGATTCTTTGGTTATTGTTTCTTCCCCCCTGGTGTGTAATGTGTCAGGTGGATTAAAGAATAAAATTGACAACGCGTCAAACTTTTATCTCGCTGTGTAATCTTCAGTTAACAAACCACTATTACTGTGGGACTCAGTTTAATTAACAGTTGCTTGTTTCTTCTTCTTTTTTTTAGTTATCAGCAGCGATGTTGTAGCTAGCATCGTATAAAAATATTTGCGGTAGTATTAGTATCGTTAGCTAAACAGTTACTGTTAAAAAAAGAGTGAGGCGACTTGTAGAAGTACGTAAACACGGGCAGAATGCCAAATACTTCCGTGATCACTATATAAGTGCACGACGTAGGGTGCAAAAATAATGACGTCCGCGCCCTACGTAGTGCACAAGGTGTTTGATTCCTAGCAGTTCGGAACACGGCCGTTCCTTTTAGCTGCCATTTTGTTTTTTGTAAGTTTGCATTGCAATTAAAGCAATAACAAAATATTTAATATGATCATATTTGTAGCTCCATGTCAAATAACGGCTAACATGCATATGTTAACTATATATTTAATGTTGTGTGTAATATTATATAGAAATAGTACACATGTTGCTTGTAAGTTACACTCCTATATACACAGATTTTTGTGAATTTGTATTGAAAGTGTGTATGTGTGTGTAAACTGTGTGTGTGATGGTGCAGGTGGTGAAGATGGCGATGAGTGTGAGTCGAGTGGAGGTCGAGGCCGATGTCGAAGAGGAGGAGAGCTTCGGCCCACAGCCACTGATCCGCCTGGAGGTACGAGAGCATGGTGTACACACACTCCGTCAGGATTAACACAGTGTACACGAACACACAATACACACACAGAGTTCTCAGGTCGTGTGTGTGTGTGTGTGTGTGTGTGTGTGTGTGTGTGTGTGTGTGTGTGTGTGTGTGTGTGTGTGATACAGCAGTGTGGTATCAGTGCAAGTGATCTGAAGAAGCTGGAGGACGCGGGGTTCCACACCATCGAGGCCGTGGCGTACGCACCTAAGAAAGAGCTGCTGAACATTAAGGGCATCAGTGAGGCCAAAGCTGACAAGATTCTGGTGAGGAGCGAAAATAAACACACCCCAGAACTGTCTGACTCCCTATAAAACCGCTTGTCACTCTTTCCTCATAACGCTGTCTCTTCCTCTAACACTCTCTCTCTCTCTCTCTCTCTCTCTCTCTCTCTCTCTCTCTCTCTCTCGCTCTC
>JAQQZX010000012.1:28242359-28264768 GCA_030068355.1 Notoglanidium maculatum
CGAACATGCTGGGATTGGCTCCAGCTTCCCCGTGACCCAGATGGATAAAGCGGTATAGATAATGGATGGATGGATGGGTGATGAAGCATAAAACTAAAACGAGAACCTCTTGTCACATTGGTGTCCTGAGAAATAACAGACAGGGCACAAAATCCGCTTTATGAATCAGAGACAGATAAATCTTAATTTAATCTAGCTCACATCTTTACTCTTGTTAAATTCTCCTTAAGCCCCAGGCTGGCTGTGAGAGTGTTATAATATGTTTATTACACTATAATTGAGTATGGTGTTGTGCATATACATGCAGCTCTGTTTCATACGTATTGAGGTAATAAGAGGTGAGTTGCGTAACACAGAATCTGGTCGTGTTTCCTTGGCGAGTCTGAGCTCGTCTCCTGCACTGAGCTGTAGGAAGCGACGCAGGTTTGTCGTCACGCAGTGCTAATTTTACTGCTGCTGATGCTGAAGCTGCTGTTAAACCGAGCACCTGCTATTTCTGCCGCCGCTGCATCTCCCCCGGGGTCGACCAGGGGTATTAATAGAGGAGCCACGCTGTACGTCACGACACGCACAGCATGTCTGCTGCCTGCTGTGTGTGAGTGTGTGTGTGTGTGTGTGTGTGTGTGTGTGTGTGTGTGTGTGTGTGTGTGATTTTGCTTCTGTTTCTTTTCCTCTTTTCTCTCACAGGAATTTTATTTTAGTCTTCCAGCAGTACTCCAGTCCTCTCGCTCCTCACCGTTTCCTCTCTGTTCCTGTTTTGCTTCTCCTGAAAATCTAAACCTTTCTCTTTCTTTTCTCCTCACACCCCCGTCCTGTACGCCCCTGACTACACTCACATCTGAATAAGACACAATAATGACAACAAAATGTTTGAGCCTTTGTGACGCACTGAAGAGGTTTTGTGTTTCAACCCTGGAGACCTTTCTCTAGTTATCTTCAGGTTCTAAGCATGTTTTAGCTTTAGAATGATACTGTGTTAGCTATGACGCTATAACAGCTAGCATTATACTAAACAAGCTAATCACACACTAGCGTTATTGTAAACAGGCTAACTATAATAGCCAAAACACTATCACAACTATTATAGAAAACAGGCAGTAGTAAGAGTAAATAACATTAAAGCATTATAGCATAATTATGACTAGAATTATAGTAAAAATGCTAACAGTAATAGCTATAATATTAGCCTATAGTAAACACGCTAATTGTATTAGCAATAGCATTTGCAGTACACATGCTAACTGTAATAGCTGTAATATTAGCCTATAATAGGGTGCCATATTTGGGTTTTCAAAAAAGAGGACACATGGGGCAGGATGGCGGACATTGGGCCACATTTCGTCAGATCAGCACTTTGTATCATCAGTTGTCACCCCTTTTTCTGCCAGGTGCTTGATATGGCCTTCTGTATCATTCCAGTGAATCAGGTGTCTCGCTCAGATCCATCCACTTAGAAGAGGAGAACTCCTCCATGGGTGCCGTCCATTTCTCCAGATAATCTAGGCAAGAACTGTATAGACCCTCTTTTTGGTCACACCTCTTACCAAGTCCATCCTTATGCTTTTGTGCTCTTACGTTCAAGAAGCATGCTGTGGTTCAACATGTTCTTCACTTCCACCATCGAATTGTTCTCCCTTTCTATCTCCTGAATGTGTGACTGAAGCACACACACACACACACACACACACGAGTGAGTGCATCTTCCAGAGGTAAATCTCACTGAAGTCATCTTCAGAAAACTCCTTGATCAGGGAAGTTGGTTTTTCCTGTGACAAACGCATGCTTTCAAGGCTGGAGACATCTGAAGCAGCCTCTCATCAATACCTGGGAAAAATGATGACAACCATCACGGCTTGCTGTGAGAAAGGAGACTTCTGTGTTCAACATCAACATATTCTCAGTATAACATCACATTCTCTGTGCACATAGAGAATACATTTTGAAGATGATGCTCTCTGTATTGACATTGCGTGTCTGACGCATGATGAACACAGCTTCTGTTTTACCTGGTCTCACAAAATAGTCAGTTAATTTACTTGATGAACTCTCTCCTTTAGCTGCAGTTTTGTGTCTGCTTCTAGATCGTTGACACCTTCATTAGACACTAATTCTGCTTCCCACAGATCCTGACCAAGGCAAAAACACGTGCATTTTCTCTGTAGTTCATCCAATTTATTTACATTTGCACTTGGGCATTTTTTTAAGTTAAAAAAAGAGGACATATGGTCATCCTACCTATAGTAAACATGCTAACTGTAATAGCTATAATATTAGCCTGTAGTAAACATGCTAACTATAGTAGCTAAAATACTGCTTTAGCATTATAGAAAACAGGCAGTAGCAATAGTAGCTAGTATTATAGCATTATATCATTATTATGACTAGCATTGAAGTACACAAGCTAACTATGATGGCTATAAGCTAATAATAACTATCATTATAGTAATTATACTATAGTATCTAGCAACTAGCATTAAGGCATTATAGCATTGCTGTGACTAGCATTATAGTCCATTCATCCATTATCTATACCGCTTTATTCATCTGGGTCGCAGGGAAGCTGCAGCCAATCCCAGCATCTTCGGGCGAGAGGCGGGGTACACCCTGGGCAGGTCGCCAGTCCGCCACAGACTAGCATTATAGCAAGCATGCTAAACAGAACCTAGCATTAACATGAGGTAATCACATTAATTTAGCTTAAAGAACTAATGACAAAATACAAAAAATACATAAAAACAAAATACAAAAACAGAGCTACAATATTTACTAAACTATAAAATTCTCAATGCTCAAACGCTAAGGAGTTTGGTCGTAACCTGATACACACACATGCAAAAACACACACATGCACAAACAATATGTACTCGATCTCTCTCTGTGTCTCTCTCATCATGTTCTTATCAGCACTCGTTTCCTCATTAGGCTGATACGAGCTGCGCTGTGATTGGTGGATTCAGTGTGGCGTTGTGTAACACCGTTAAGCAGTTCCTCAACGTCCACTAAGGAAGGAAGTGAGCGAATGGTGGCAGTTTGTCGTTGCGTCACTATGCTGTAACTTGCGCACATGACTGAACCATTTCTCTTTGTGGAGATATTGTGTAACCTGTGTAATTGTGTAAACAGGAAGTTAAACCAAGACTAAATGCTGATCTCTACACACTCGAGTGTTTAGGAGCAAAGTACAGTGCACATTCGCTCGTGGGTTTCTCTGCAAAACTACAAAGCAGCATAATCAGAAGCTGTAACTCTGAAACATGAGCTAAATAATAGCTAGTATTCAGATTCCTCCAGAACACTAGCCCTCAAGTGAGAACACTGTTTATTTGCTGGCTTTTTAGCATGCTAGTTTTAATGGAAAGCTTCATGCTTCATTGTCTAATTATATTTTTGCCAGTGTTTTTTCAGATAAAAAGTAGCAGCCAAACTCCACTTGCACGATACTCGAGGGTCTGAAGGCTAACATATACATTCTCTATGCTAATTAATTAGATATCTGTATCAACTTTGTAATTAATTAAATTATTGTAATGACATATGCTATCTGTTTAAAAATGTAAACAAAGTGTGTATTTACTTATTAATGTGTTTACTATGATGCTAGTTTGTGGTTTGATTGCTTGGCATAAGCGTATATTGCGTATAATATGTATAATTCATTCATTAGCCTGTTTACTGTACATTACGTTAGTTTCATTCATCAACCTGTTTACTATAATGCTAGTTCATTTGTTACCCTGTTTAATATAATTCTAGTTCATTCCTTGTCCTGTTTACTGTAATACTAGTTTATTTAATATTCTGTTTATTGTAATGCTAGTTCATTAATTAGCCTATTTATTGTTTATTGTAAAGCTTGTTCTGTACTGTGTAATGTTATACTTTAGTACTGTGTAATTTTTCACATCTGCTTGTTTCCTATGAAAACATTCTTTACAAGAAAATGTGTCCAGGATATTTTCTGATAAACAGTTCTCAGTCTCACTTTTCCTTCCGCTGATGTCGGGAGTTGTGGAGAAGGTGAGTATCAAGCGGAAAGGAAAGAGAAATCCCAGCCTGAGTGATGAGAAATCAACAACATCTTGCTAAAATTTCCCAACTTCACTTTGGTCAGGAAAGTTTCAGAGCCATCTGGTTGCATCATGTGTGACGTGTTAGCATGGCTGTGTTACCTCACTGGCTGACTTCAGCAACGTGTCAGGAAAGTTTCATTTACTGCTATCTAGCAAAGCCGGCATTTCAGTTCCGACTTTTAAGTTCATCATTTCATCTTTTACACGTGATGTAACAAATCAGGAATATACACACACAGAAATGTTGTACAATGAATATTTATTATTTCTTTTTACCTTGCAAACAGGTTCAGTTTGCCTTTACTTCACATTCCAGTACAAAAATATTTAAGAAAAAAACAATCCATAATTTATTTTTAAGACAATGTTTTCACAGAAAACTTCATGTAATGTTAGCAGAGTAGCACAATGGCTAGATAAAGAAAATGCACAAATTCACACGAGTTGGCTGAATATTGCTGAGGCCACGTTACAGTTTATCGAGCACCATAAATGATGTATTTATTTAATTCCTACACAAAATCTGCATAATGGAACACAAAATAAACCATGCTACATGTTTAAGAGGCTCATTCATATGCATTAATAATAATAATAATAATAATAATAATAATAATAATAATAATAATAATAATAGATTGCTTAGTGGAGTCTTTAGCCCTGCATTATTTAAGTCTTTAAGGTCAGTGTTGATGTGAGAATGATGGAGGACAATAGGTTTTGGCGCCCTTATAACGTGAGCAGTGTGGGTGAGTTGAGTGAATCGGACGACTGCTCGTTGCCACTGCTCTCGCGACGGTGCAGTTGGCCGCAGGTGGAGAAGCCTTCGCTCTCCGGGTATGAGAAGACGAAGGAAGATGTGTAGGACGTGCAGGTGGGTGTGCAGGTGACCACGGGCGTACACAGAGGCTCCAGGTCCAGGTTGGCTGGCGTGTAAAGGGGCTCCCAGTCCTGAGCGGCGTACAGAGAGTTGGACAGGTCGATGTCTGGCACTGACCGCGCTGTGTCCATCTCAGATTTAGTGAGAAGGTCAAGCGAAGCCTCCAGAGTGGACTCAAGGTCTGAGAGCTTCACGGAGGTCGTGGTGGAGGTGGTCACCGTGGAAGGTCCAGAGGTCATTGCGCTTTCAGATGCAGCTGGAGAGACACGGGGTTCGGTGAAGGACGAGTCCATCTGGGATGGAATCTTACAAATGGGCTGGTGTGCAGCTAGGATAAACTCAAGACGCTCTTTCTCCTTCAGAAGATTGGCGATGTCATTCTGCAGAGCAGATTTCTCATCCTCCAGCTGATCTGTTTCCTTCAGAAATGAGAAAAATGCCCTGTTAGTTTGATCCTTAATTCATTTCATGTTTGTGTGTTGATGTTGTTTATTGATACGATTAAAGGAGGTAATAATTAATACTTACGGCTTGCAGGGTGTCTGTGAGCTCGCGTCTCCTGTTGCGGCATTTAGCGGCAGCCATCTTGTTTCGTTCACGACGGAGACGCTTCTTTTCCTCCTCCTCTGGAGCAAGCTGTAAAGAATGGCAAAAGAAATTAATTTCCATTCACCTGAGTGCTACATACTGCAGATGTTATTATTACAGCAATAACCACAGTATAGCAACGATATTTACCTGCTCGAGCTTGCCTCTGCGGCTGGCAGTGATTGGAGCCTTGTTTCCGCTCACAGTCTTCACCATTTTTGCTCTGGAGAAGGTCATGTTGGAGGAGTAGGGATGGACCCTGCTCTCAGACGGAGCCACGGAGGAGACCACTGACTGGACCATCCACTGCAGGTCCGGGCTCGAGGAGATGGCCGTGACGGTGGGCACGAAGGATGCTCCTGAGACTGCGAGGTCCGTAAAATCCTGAAACACAAATATCAAATGCTCTTTATGTACATGTAAATCTTTTTTAAAAGAAACCTCCATATGTCAATGCAATGGGTTTTTTTTTGTTGTTGTTGTTGTTTTTTTCAAAGGAACATGCTAAATTTACAAGTCAAAAATGAAATAGAAAGCTGTGTCCTACAGAAGGACGGCTAAAAGCGAAAATATTACTTTTACATGCGTGTAGAATTAAAGTTATACTCTAGGTCACTGAAGCAGGATAAAGCTCTGAGGGATGTAAACACTGAACAGTCCATACCTGAGCCGTGTTGAGAGGAGAAGCCATGCTGGTGTAAGTCAAATCGGTACCGATGGTGGAAAACATCACGTTATTAAACCCAGAAGAGTTGATTGTAATCCGGAATAAATCCAAAAAGTATGAATTGAGAGCTGAGGAAGTAGTTAGCGTCTCCCTGACTCGCTAGTAAACTCACTGCTGCTTTCTGCCTTCTTGCTGTCTTTCCTCTCCGAAGTTGAAGTGCTGGCTGTGAGGCGCTCGGCTGCTTTTATATACCTACCTCCCATTGACGCAAGCAGAAACGGGGCGTATCCTTTTCTGGGACAGAGTTCACTCGAGACGAACGCGAAAAACACAAACAAACCCTCTGAAAGTGACTCCGACCTATCTCAATACACCGAGCAGGCGAACTTTCTCCAAAACGTGTGGAATATATCTGTAACACAACAGTTTTCTGTCCGATTACATCAATTTTAATACCCTACTGATATGAATGGCAGACGTTCCAAAGCAGGGGATCCCATGGCGTCATTTACCTTATATGGCAATTGCATCCTGACAGCGCTGGTGTGGGCGGAGCGCTGATGGGAAATCACTCCGTAGACAGCGCGAGACCATTGCGTCAGAATAATGACAGCCTTTTTTTTTTTTAAGCGCGTTCCATTTAGAACTTTATCCGTCGCCATGCCAATATGCTAATCCCTGTGTCAAGCGTAAAAACATAACAATGCGGAAAGGAATTCCCGGATGTGTTAAATACTTATAAATACACAGTTAAGCATTAAACTAGAGATAATATCATCACACTAAAAACAGAAAGCCTGCTGAATCATTAGCAATGCAATGCTAGCAAAGTATTCACGTCTTATCTTAATATCATTAAAGTTGCAATGTTATTAAAACGACATTAACTATAAATGTATTATTGTGTTATTATTGTGTTTAATTATTTTGTTATGTTATCATGATACCAGCTAGCCATGTATTTATATTGTATATGCATATGCAGACATGCTTATTGTGCAAATATACAACTCGCTGAAGTGAAGTCAAATAGTAAAATAGCGTTAATTAATCAATAATTAATGCTTTTAACTACTTCAGTAGTAAAATATTTACAATGTTATTAAACAATGCAATTGTGTGCATATGGTTTATGATGATATTGTATTTTATTTAACTTTGTTTGAACTGTATAACAGTTAATAGTGTAATGAATCTTAAGTCACGTTGTTAAAACTGGGAATATATTATAGTATAAACTATTAACTATGTAAAGAGATGTGACGTCATCACTGTGCTGCAGCCCATATGTCATATAATATACAGTATGTGAGAGAATGGGTTTTAGACACTGTAAAAACGTATATAATAAAAAAAATGCATGTGTTTATCTGATATATATGATGAATAATTGTGTTATAACCAGTCCTGAAGTGAGTTTGTAGAATCAGTGTGGCAGTGAGAGAGGATTAGAGGAGAGGAAAACACTCTGTTATTGATTAACAGAGAAATAAACAGCCTGCCTCAGCGTTTCTATGGCGCGCGCCGCACTGAGCTGCAGCTCCTGTTTTGTTTAACCTGCCCAGCGTTGTCATGGAGACGCCCCTCCCTGTGACGTCTGAAGCTCTGATTGGCTTGTTTCTGTTCCGGATGCCGCTGGACGTTCTCGCAGGGTTGGCTGGTGTGTGTGTGTGTGTGTTTTACCTCACGCGAGCGGCTGGGACGGTTTAAACTGGTATAATCCGACCGCACGCTACGTCATCAGTATGTTCCTTTCGTTTAGCTACAGTTTAGCCGTTAGCTTGCTAATGGGTACAGATTGCAAACTAAAAACTAATGCACATATTACACAGGAGGGATTTTTTTTAACTTTCAACACAATTCAGTGAGGCAAATGAACGCGCACATGAAATCTCACATAAAGTGTTTATATTTTTCCTGTTTTAAACAGCTAATCCAGTTGGATTATTGCCTCAGACACTAAACTCCAAATTAATCAAACATTTTTGCAGTCACTGTCCCAGGTTCTACCATACCATATTGTTGATATATACAGTATATATATATAAAGTTATTACAAGGGGGAAAAAGGCAACAAGATCATTTATAACACTTGCCCCTTTCTATAAAAATATTATATTTCACAAGGTTATTAATTTAGATAAATCATTCACATTTTTTCAAGATCACAGCTTGTCTTTATCCTTGAATGTTTGCACACAATCCTGCTTTATGATAAGATAACTGACTTCATTCATCTGCTCTTCACTGTTATCACTTCCTACACCAGACTGTATGTACGTGTTATTTGTTGTTTACTATTCAGGATCAGAGTGTACAAGGAATTTGACTGGGATGTTGAGCTCCTGTTGTGCTTAAAGACATTACATAGTACAATAAGAAATGGACAATAAGACAAGGACATAAACACCAGTAATACAACCCACGTTTGTAGTGCTGTTCGCTACATAAGATTACAATTCTAGCAACAATTCATTACACTGAAACAAAATACTACAGGCTGTCAGTCAGTCTGTGTTACCATAGCAACAGGCAACGCTCCTTCTTTGGGAACTACTGTATTTGCATTGTTGGAGCGATGATAAGCCAAGTTTTTGGCTGTATTGTGTCTATAATGTCAACTTGATATTAAATTCTTGTTTATACAATTGTTATATCAAAACAACATCACACTCTCACCGTCATGTTGTTGTAGTGAATATCAGCATGGATGTGACTACCTGGATGTGATTTCAGCCCAATCACAGCCGTGCGTACATTCAGTACAACAGCAGTCTCGCTCATGTGAGCACAAACACACTGCTGTCAGTGACACACTCATCCTGTTTGTGAAGTAATTAAGTGTTCATAAATCTGATTGCACATGGAACGAAAGCTTTTCCGGTGTCTGGTGGTTTTGACAAAAACTAATCTCAAAGCCATCATATATACTCTGTCCTGTTCTGTTATGTAAGTGCCGAGTCTAATCAGTTCTACTTTCCTCATATATGTGAGTGTATGTCTGATATCACACAAACACAGCATCACCTGATAACATCTGCAGTGTTTTGCCGAAGCTCATATCCAGTGATAAGGGTGTTACGGAAATGACTAGTTGTCACCTTGTTGTCTTTATGACTGAAGAGAGCCTGATCTTGTGGAAGTGAGTTCTGTAGGAAGGTCTTCAGAAACAGCTAGGTTTGTTATTACAATATAAATAAGCATGAAATCCATTTGAATTGTTTGGGGGTTGTTTTGTAACATGCGAATTAGCACATTGCATGTTACTCATTGTCTTATTTTGTCTCATTTCCATCTTTATAAAAAGTTTTTAAAGAAAATTCTAAAACAGATGAAATTTGATCAGGGACTCAATAAGGTTTATTAGGATTTTAGGCTGTTTTTAATATCTTGAGTAGTCAGTAGTGCAAGAAACTAGGCATAATAGCCTATATAAACATGTAAACAGTGCTTTTAAATAATTCAGCACAGCATTTTGTTGTGCGACACTGTGACTTAGGTTTGCTATTACAATTTAGAACACATTCTGAGTGAAACAATCTCCTTTTTTGTGATATGTACAGTAAATGATGCCATGATCGATTGTCTTGTGTGTTATGTTATTGTAACAGCTTTAGAAGACATGAGTAATGAATAGTTTATTCAAGACACTATGCATAATATAGAAACAGATAAAGCATGTTTTTAAATAATTCAATACAGCATTTTGTTAATCTGTACTGCTGAAATGTCACTATTACGTTTGCTAGTGCAATTTAAAATATTTTGAGTAAAATCTATTTCTAAAATGTAATTTTCTTATTTTTGTAATGGGCAAATTAGGAAATGTTTAACAAACGCTGATTTTTCTTGTATTGTTTCAAGTTCTATACTTTGACATTCCAGAATGATCTAGAATGCAGGGTCCTGAGAGGCAGCGGGTGTTTGGGACGCAGCCATTGTTATGGAGGGATTCCGGGGCGGACTGACCGACACTCACGCGCCCAAACCGGGCAGGGGGCGTGCCGGGGCTGCCGGGAAACACTTGGATGGAGTACAAGAAAGAAAAGGAGGCTCTGTTTTCACACCCACGCACACACACACACACACACACACACATGACCTAATGTTTTATTTCAGTTAAAACCCGCCATTATCTCAGCGGCTACTGATTTCTGTTTCCCATCAGAACAGCTGCTACAGGCGCGAGCCATGAAAGCTATAAATTTACTTTTTATTTATGTATTTATTTATTTAGGCCTATTTATTTAAATATGCAATATTATTTAAAATAACGTGCACCGCTTCTTTAAGGTGACAACTCTGAAGAGTCGTGTGTCGTTTTAATTAAGTCCGATGAGACAAAAATAGCCACAGAGGCTCAGCTTTGCCGCAATGGCGCCTCGCCGGAAACGCCAAACATGGTCACAAGACGCCGCGCGCTGACTGGCACATAGCGCGCGCTGCGCTCCGGTTGGCTGCCGTGCGCCGCGCCTTGCGATTGGCTCGCGAGCGTCTTGTTGCTGCAGCACTTGTGTTTCTCCATCATGCAGTGTGCAGAAAATACAGAAAATTATAGCAATAACAATTCATTTTCCTTATCCCGATCCAATTAAATGACTCAAATCATCAAAAATGAATAACAAAATGCATAATTTTGTAAATAAATAATTATTCGAATTATAATTTTGTTATGAATATAAACGTTTATGGCACCCATAATTGTCATGTCCTTGCAAAAAAAAGACCTGTAGCCTATACATCGTTATGAGTGCATAATGCAGTAAAATGTGAAATATTTAGTAAGTATGAATGTCTGTATGTCTATTAAAGCACATGCATGTGGTCTGTATGTCTTTAAAAAATATTATTGTGAATCTGTAATCAATGAGGATGCCTGACACTGCTGTACTGATTCATAAGTGCTTCTATGATGTCATTTATATTCATATTTCCCTTACATTATTGTTATTATTATAACAATGATTATAAATATTGCAATAAAACACACTAGCACATGAGCATTATCTTATTAAAAATCAAATGCACAGCATGCAACTGCAAAAGGGAACGTGACATGATATTTCCACATCTGTTCTTTTATTTTAAACATCTCGACACCCTCCTCCCCCATGAACGCAGGGTGGTACAGTCCGGTCTCACAGATTTCATTCATAAAATTGTCGCTTCACTACAGAAGCGCAGGAGCGCCGGAGCTGTGCGGATTAGTGCACTGGTGAATTACAGCAGAACCCTTTAAAACATAAAAAAAACCAAACAACAAACAAACAAAAAAACCCACGACATTTACTATCAGCACACGTGGTGCAGTTGATGCTATAGAATCACTGTTGCAGGATTTTGCTGATTTGATTGCATTTATTATTTTATTTTAAGAAGATGCCTAAAACCGGGTCATCGTCTCGCGGCCAGCTGTCTGCCAAGGAGGCGCTCGCGCAGGTACACGTGACGTAAATTATCATTTTTTAAAATTGATTGATTGCATCATGTCATTAAGCAGATGTGCGTTTGGCATCTGGAGACAAAGGACAGGGAAACATGGAGGTTATATACTTGTCATGTATCTGATGCATGATTAGTGTCATTCATTGATAAGATTAAAATCATGATTTATCCGATATTAACTTGATACACGTATTTTTGCCTTAAAATATCGAATATAACAAGGAAACAGCAAAAAGTAGCAGGTTGATGGACAGGTATTAATGATTAATTATTCATCTGTAACGATGTAATATTCATTAATAAATCATTATTAATTGCTGCAATTAACTGAAGCTCAGAATAGCAGGATGAACATGCTAATTGTGGTGTGTGTGTGTGTGTGCGTGTGTGTGTCAGAGCTCTGACGACGGTCCCTTCATCCCCAAGGTCACTGCCATCGCCACAGCACCTGATCTGAAGTGGATGGTCTTGTCCACTGACATTTCATCAGTCGGACCCTGCAGTGGAGATAAGCAGAAGAAGACACACACACCTCCGAAGAAGACACACACCCCTCAACTGAAGACAGAACCCGAGACGGGTCCTGGGTTCTCAGTGGGCCGGAGGAAAGCCCAGAAAGAGCAGGTACACCAGGTTTATTCAGATGTGGAGATCGTTACTCACATACAAACCACACAACATCCCATAATACTCATAACACCATACCATTTCCTCATGAACCCTTGCACACTCCATGTTACTGTCTGTCTCTCTCTCTCTGTCTCTATTCTCTATTCTTCCCAGAAAGCAGAGAGCATTATTAGACTGTTCAGTAGGCAACAGATTCTCATGAGGTTGCAAAAATAACGTTCTTGCAATGTTTTCTAAAATTGTCCGCTGTTATAGGTTTGCTTCAAAACATGTTGTAAGAATGTCGCTCACTCAAAATGTTAGTGTCAGTGTTCCAATATCTAAGAACATCAGTAAAAATGTTACAAAAAACATTCTGACAACATCCAGAAAACGTTCTGTTATTCTAAAACTATTAGCTGGGATGTTGCAGATAGACAGGAAGCTAATAATGTTTTAGATAAAAATATACTCATGTTTATATACAGAAAGACAGAAAGACAAATATGCAGTCAGAAGTACCACCAGATCCAGACAGACAGACACATGTAGACAGAGGTACAAACAGATTGACAGGTGTACAGACAGACAGAAGTGAACACAGACAGACAGACAGATGTATTGACGGAGACCAACAGATGTACAAAAGATAGATGGATATACAGACAGATATACAGACAGACAGGTGTACAGACTGACAGACAGACAGATACAGCATCTATATACTTTTTGCTAATTTTCAATTACTGCTTGGACCCCTCTCTAAAAGAGAACCCCTTTGGTGTAACGTTCTCCATATCAGTTCACAGAACCTTTAAGAGGAATAATATATAAAACCCTTACAGGTACCAAACACACTCACACTGTAACATTTCAAAGAATTCGTTTCTATTTTTGACACACAGCTGTCTCCAGAGGAGGAAGAGAGGAGGAAGCTCCGGAGAGAGAGAAACAAACTCGCAGCCGCAAAGTGCAGAAACCGCCGACGCCAACTGACCGACAGTCTGCAGGCTGTGAGTCTGTCTGCCTGTCTATCTGTCTGTCTGTCTGTCTGCCTGCCTGTCTGTCTGCACTTCTGCCTGTCTGTCTGCCCTTCTGTCTGTCTGCCTGCCTGTCTATCTGTCTGTCTCTCTGCCTGTTTGTCTCTCTGTCTGTCTGTCCATCTGTACATCTGTCTGTCTCTGCATGTATTAAATTAAATTAGGCTTTTAACCCTGTGTATCAGTATTCAGGTTCTGTCAGTGTTAGGGTTCTGTCAGTGTGGATTCTGTCAGTGTCAGGGTTCTGTCAGTGTGGGTTCTGTCAGTGTTAGGGTTCTGTCAGTGTGGGTTCTGGCAGTTATAGGGTTATGTTAGTGTCAGGGTTCTGTCAGAGTTAGTGTTCTGTCAGTGTTAGGGTTCTGTCAGTGTTAGGGTTCTGCCAGTGTGGGTTCTGTCAGTGTTAGGGTTCTGTCAGTGTCAGTGTTAGGGTTCTGTCAGTGTCAGGGTTCTGTCAGTGTCAGTGTTCTGTCAGTGTTAGGGTTCTGTCAGCGTTAGGGTTCTGTCAGACAGTAAAGTAGAGTAATGTATAACGTGTGGTTTCTCAGAGGTTTTGATGTGGTGTGTGTGTGTGTGTGTGTGTGTGTGTGTGTGTGTGTGTGTGTGTGTGATGATCAGGAGACAGACAGTCTGGAGGAGGAGAAAGCTGCTCTGGAGGCTGAGATCAGCGATCTGATGAAGGAGAAAGAGCAGCTGGAGCTTCTGCTCATGTCCCACAAACCACACTGCAAAATCCCTACTGAGATGGAGGAAGAGGAGAAAAAAGAGGAAGGAGAGAAAGAGGAAAAGGAGGTTTCTGACAAAATAACTCAGAAAATGTCTCCTGTTCTCCACGTCACATCAGCTTTGGTAGTTAAAAGTATATTTTATACAGTAAATCTATACATCATAATTATGCTGATATAAATGTAGATATGTGAATGGAAAATGGAGAGGGAAGAGTTACATGATGGGGGAGGAGTTATAGGATGTGGGAGGGATTATGTGATGAAGAGGAGTTATAGGATGGGGAGGATTTATAAAAGTTAGATATGGTAAACTTTTTAAGTGATTGTTATTTATTTATCTGAAGAAATATGACTTTTTAATATCTTACCTGATATTGTCCGATTATTCATATAAAACACATGAAGTCCACAGTCATGAGTGATTTAACATTTATTAGGATGTATTTTATTGTAATAAATGTACACTAAATATTTCACCAAATGCATCTGTCAGAGTCACCTGTATATATACTTCAGGTCTTGTTTAATAGATTAAACAGTGCTAAATTATAGCATGTACTTAGGGGAATGTATCTAAAATTCTCATATCTAATAATAATAAGAAGAAGACGAAGAAGAAGTAGAATATGGAATTATAATGGAATTATAATGGAATACAAATCAGCCTTCAAACCTGAATTTAGCAAATAAAATTTCAAAATTGATTAAATAATCTTATACTTATTTTAAAATAATTTCAGAACCAAAAAATCAGTTGCAGTGATTTTCTTTCCACTAAATGTCATTAAATTGTTTTGGAAATACCCAGAAACCTGTTTAACACGAACAAGAAAGTTCATCTTACTGTAAAAAAACCCACACAAAGCAGTCAGACAGTAAACAGATGACTAATCAGCCTAGTAAATTAATTTACATGACATTGTAATCAAATATTAAGAAAATCCACCAACAGTCTAAACTCTGATTTAGTTTCATTTCCCCATTAGGAGGAACCCTGGCTGTAACAGTATAACTGTGTCACTAAAAGGTCTCATACAGCGCTGTTCTCTCTCTTTTTTTCAGACCTCTTCTGTGACTCTAGAGAAGATGGCCGCCTCTCCTGTTCCTCTCCACCAGGAGCCCATGATCTCAGGAGATTCGGATGTGCTGCTGTGCTCCAGCGCAGAGTTGGAGCCCTACATCGACATCAAGGACGTGGCCATGGAGGAGCTAGGATCCAAAATGGAGTACAATGATGATGACATGGACCTGCTGGTACCCGACATTGACCTGAGCGCCTCTCTGGGTTTGAGCGAGTGGGAGACTCTCTACATGAGCATGGGAGAAAGTCTGGAGCCACTGACGTTCGATTTCACTCAGGCTGAGGAGTGCGAAGGTGGGAAAACGAAACCTGCAGCCGAAAACTCCACCCTGCTGACGTTATGAAGATCTGAGCTGAAGAAGAGATGAGATTTATATACAGGATGACAAAAGATTCACTTATTTCTTTAATCTCCAATCTCATTCACCCACTCTCCACCCAAACATACTAACCCCCTCCCAAAATACCCTAATATCCACTCAGATACACTAATGTCTAAAATACTCAAATCTGCTCCCAGAATGGCTAATCTCCACCCAAATCTCTTAACCTCTACCTAAATTACCCTAACCTACACCAAAAAAATACCCTAATTCCCACTGTAAACTCCCTAATCACCCGCTACATTTACATTGCAATTGTAAAATCTAATTTCATCCCAAAATGATCACTTAAATAAATTAATCTCCACCCAAATATCATAATCTCTACTCAAAATACTCTAAATTCAACTGAAATGTCCTATTCTCCACTCAAATATGACCAAGAATACAATATTTACCCCAACAAGTACTGTTATCCTAATTTCCACCCAAAATATCATAATGTTTATCAAAAATATCCTAATCTACACCCAATTTGTAAAATCCACCAAAACACATTAATCTCCACTATTATGCCCCGGTGTCCACTCAAAATAATGTAAAATCCACCACAGTGGCCTAAAAGTTAACCAAAATGTGCCAATAACTCAAACTGCCCTAATCTCCACCCAAAACACAACAAATTCCACCCCTAATCTCCACCTATATACCATCACCTGCACCGAAATACTTTGACTTCTACCCAAATATCTTCATGTTCCCAATTGCCAAACAAAAAATGTTTGTCTGTACCCAAAATACCCCAATCTCCAACAACAAAAACCACCTAAATCTAATAGCTAAACCAAAATGCCCTACTTTCCAACCTGTTAGCATAATCTACACATAAAATCCAATGTAATAACTTTTCCTGGGCCTTAAACACTCTAATCTACACCCCAAAGTACCTAGATCTCCACCCTAAATAGTCGTAATCATCATCCCACATTCACCTATACCTTATGCAAATGCCCCGATCCCCACCCATAGCCAACCAAAATACCAGAATCTCCACTTTAAATGGCATAATTTATCCTACTATCTTATCCACTGGTCTAATGTAAACCCCTAACATTCACATAAAATTTGAATCTCCATCTGAATTCTCTGAGTGAATTAGATTTTAGCGAGAGGTGAAGGGCTCAGTATTTCTGGTGTGGCCTGGCGTCTTGCCTCTTTTGGGCCTCTGAGCTTTTAACTATTATTATTAACTGTCAATAGCTGAACCTCTGACTCTGTTTTTCTATATATAAAAAAAGAAGAAGAAGAAGAAGAAGAAGAAATAATAATAATAATATTCATAAATAAATAATAAACAGAATTAATAGAATTATTAATACACAACCACATGAACAGTGATGTGTCTCTGCATGGCTGTCTTGATGTGAAGCACTTTTTGAAACTTTACTGTGGAGGTTGTTGAACTCTGAAACACTGTTTTGTCTGTGTAAGGTGAATAATATCTAAGAAAAAAAAAACCCTCCGAAGTGGTTCTTTAGAGAAAGCAGTCTATATGTCGATGTTACTGATGGTGTAGCATTTGGCAGAGAAGATTTTAATGAGGTCTGTTTTGTAAGAGCATTTCTTCCTGATTGTGATGTATGACCTTTATCGTATATGAGGCTCGTTTATGCACTTTTGTACTACGTCACTTTCCATCCATGTTGGTGTTGATTTCGTGCTTTATCATACACCAGGGCTGATGATATAACAATACGTATTGTTGTACGTGATATGAAATTAGGTATCGTCAGGAAATACTTAATATTGTACCTTTAAAATTTTCATGTTCCTGGCCTTCGATGATGCATTGCATGATAATGACCCAATAACTCATTAGTGTATTGGAAAAAAAGGCTTTAGTCTTTGTGGTCATTCATTGGAGAATGAAAAGCACAACATTACAAAATGTCATAACCTTGCTAATCCATGTGTAACAGTGTGAAGCTGTTCTTTTCACAGTATTATGAATATTGTGATGAATATCGTTATAGTCAAGAAGTTGTACCTGGATGTGTTATTTGTAATATAAGTGTGCTGTTGTTCTCATGTGCCATAACTCAGTATGCCTTTTGGTTGGGTTTTATATTTTTATTACCTCAGATTATGCCATGTTTGCAGATGTGCAAAAAATAAATAAATACATATAATAGAAGAAATAATAACAAGTGAATTTGATGGTGCAAAATGTGTATAATATCAGCAAGAATGAAAAAATGTTACCATGGTGCCATCTCCAGCACCAGCATTAGCAGTAATATGTTTACAGAAAGATTTTTACAGTGTTCTTTAATCGGGGATTAAATATGAGCTTTAACGGAGACTCTGTTGAGTATAACTAGTTGCTTTTCTACGCAATCCGACTCCATTTTCAGCCTCACCGCAGCCCACAAGCTACACGGAAGGAACCAGTCTGTGCGCGTGCGTGCGTGCGTGCGTCAGACGCCAAAGGCTGCGTCAGCACGCTCGTTCTCGTCGCTGCTGGGTTCTTCTCTACTTCCGTGACCATATATAAAAGCGGCTCGCTGTTTTGTTGCCATAGTGACACAGGGTTGGAGGGGCAGTGACAGGTTCTTCCGGGAAAAAATACAACAGCAGCAGCATAGGCGAGAAACTGTCTTTGCGAAACTCAGCGCTTTTGTTTACACTGAGACAAATATTTTGCTTTTTTTTTTTGCTTTTAGGATTTATAACGTTCATTTTATATCACTGGATTGTATAATGTAAGTTTTTATATTATAAAAAGCATCAAAGAAAATAGAAAGTAAAGGAAAAGTAGGAATTTTGTTGTACAAGCTGCTTCTTTGTGCATACAGTAACACAGGAATTAAAATTATGATTTATTTTTTGATTCTGTAAATTTATTCATAAAATAAATTTTATGATTCTGTGTCAAATATCAAACCAATATAATTATGAGGCACATTACAGACCATGAACGTCAAGGTCAAATGCAAAATGCATATAGCAGAAAGCAACACATTCGAAATTAAGCAGTGGGTCTATTTTATAGGCTTAATGCACAATAATAGAGTAAAATAATACGCAAGCTAATGCAAACTGGCCAACAGTCCATCAGCAAGCATACACTTATTCAGATTTCTCACTAAGAACAATCATCTCATGCGTGTGTGTGTGTGCATAATGGTGCAGTTTGTGACTGAATTGTAAATGAAACAATTTATTGTACATCTGTACTGATTTGTTAAAGTAAAAAAAATAAGAGCATATAAGTGGTGTGTATAAAAGAAATCATATTTTAAGCTGATGTGCTAATAAGCTAGCAAGGTGACTTGTCCATGACTCTCATACTTTCAAGCTAGTCCTTCTCTCCATCATTATCATTCATGATGTAATATCAGGAAGCCTGAGGTTTACACCACTACCATCAACCACTGTCACATGTTCAGCAGTGAAAAAAAAAATGAAAAAAAAAAAACAGGCATAATAATGTCTCATTAAATACAGTGTAATAGATTAAAATCGGTTATGTTCAGAAAATTAGCATGCGTCATGTATATAAAGGAGATCTATGGATTTTTTTTTTATCACACTGACTAATAACCATACATTTATCATCATTAGGTGACTTCACATTATAGACAGTGTTATTATAAAAAAATAATAAGAAGACACTAAATAATAGTGGTTAGTAATCAGATCAATTTCACCTAAAATGTAATATGTATAAAGAAACAGTTTTAATGTATCACACCCAATTTAGTAGATTACATAAAGGAAGGTTTTTTATTCATTTCACATTTATAGAATTTTTTTTATTATTTTAGATTTTGCAATAAGACAATGAGCAGTTATTCATGATTCATGTATTCTACCATAACCGACGTGTTTAAGCACTTTACACAAGTTCAGTGATTTAAAACACCCACTATATCCTCCTGCAGGGTATGTTAATGATCTGAATCAAGTGTACGTGTGTACAGTGTGTTAGGTTGTTTCTCAATCCTGTACTATACAATCACACACTAACACACACATCAGAACAGACAGTGTGTGTAAAGGTAAGACTGGACTTTCAGAACTAGACAAAGAAATCTAACACACTCAGGCTTGCGTAACTGTGTGAAAAGGACAAGGTCAGAGTCAAGTACATGTACACGCACTCACAGACCAAAACACACACACACACACATACTGCCACCAACTGACCACACACAGAAACATTACTGATTTTTATTTTCTATACATCTGCAGTCATGGAACACTCCACCCCTGAGTTAATTCATGTTTATGACATGCTACTGATTATGACATCATCACCAGCATTAATATGGTTATAGAACATTAATTAGTAAAAGACATGAATTTGTGATGGGTATTTGTGTACACTCAATGTTTTCATGGTTCTGCAGTCCATGTAGTTTTGTGTTCGCAGAGAGATTATATCATTTATGTTTTGAATTTCTCCCATTTTCTCCTTTAATTTAGTCTCGGCCAGTTCTCACCCTCCAGTCAGCTCTCATATGGCTATCAATCGGGGAGAGTGAAGGCTGACACGTGCTTCCTCCCAGACACATGAAGCCAACCACCTGCATGTTTTCAAACTGCTGCTCATGCTGCATCACAGAGCAGTGTAACAACACACTCCGAGGAAAGCGCTATCCACCCTCTTCCACATACATAACCTCACAGATGCCCACAATTGGTTAGTGTCACTGTGATTGACAAGAGACAGAGAATAAGCCCCTCCCACCCAGAGTGCATGGCTTTGGATGCAAAGTCATAGGTGGCATCGTCTGGGATACAAACTTATGTGAGATTATATATATTATACACACACACACACACACACACACACAAACACACACACATATTGATGGCCATGAGTTTTTGGATGTAGTTGTGTAATAGTGTTGGTTAAAAACCCCATCCTTGTGTCATCTTACTGCACAAGTTATGAATGTAGAGAGAGTTAGGATAGAAAATCCAGACAATTTTATTTATTTAAATTGGAATTTATTATTTAGTTTACAGTGTGCAGCTATGCTTGACCTGATCTCACTGGAACCTTGCACCCGGCGATCATGGCATCAGCTCAGGACAGAGCCATGTTGAATTTTATTATATATAATTCCATTACTGTATGGTACTGACAGAACTCTTCATACTTTTATACAGATCTAAGCCGATGACTGAATTATATGTAAATTACACGTGAAGTGAGATAATGCCCTCAGACACGCAACCGTCTGTATTATTATAATATACAATTATTTATTTTTAACAAACAGACATGTGAGTGAACGGAATAACACTCACATACACTCGCCCACATCCACACACACTCGTCACTCATCATCAGTGTCTGAGATCAAAAATTTATCTTTATGTTCCAACATGTTCCGCTGTGATGTTCGGAAAGAAGATCTCTAATAATACTGCAAAGGAAATGTTATTCATCCGTCTGTCGCTTCTGTCACTCTCAGCATCACACATCTGCACTCTGAGAGAATTTACAACCCTTAAAAGCTTCTTCAGTTGTCCCTAGGTGGGAACCCTTAAAGGGAAAAAAACGTATGTAGAACTCTGAAAACACAAAATTGCATGAGTTGTTGCACTTTAAAAAAAATGTGTTTAATTGTTAAGAGTCCAAATAGAACCTTTCTGGAAACTAGGAACTAAGAGCTATTATCCAAAGAACCATTGCAGAACCCTTTTTCTAAGAGTGCACCAAGTACCAAGATAACTAAATAGGTTCTAGCTTCTAAGAATTAAAGAATGAGTGATAGTTTTATAGTTAATAGCTGATATACAAACTATGTGTGTGTAGTATAGTTATTATTTATAGAAATTCCTGTTTTAATCAGCAGTATTTTTTAGCTTCAGCTCTATTGCGAGACCTGAGAGGAAAATTCCAGAAATTACATTAATCTCAGTGACTCAAAGAAGTGTGCAAATGCACGTGTGTATGTGTGTGTGTGTGTGTGTCTGCATGTGTGATTAATGTCTACTCAAGTTTTGTCGAGACAAATGAAAAGGAAGTTGTCTGAATATAGTGTGTCTATGTGTCTGTGGTCTCAAAATGCTTACTTCATTAGCATTTAATTTTTTTTATTAACAAGAAATTAGAAATTAACATGCTGTAGTTTAGATTGGACAAGTAAGACATCTGGGTATTTTTTTGGCTAATGTTGCTTTTTTTAATTCTTCCAGCTTACTTTGGCAAACTACAAAAATATGAAAGAAGGCAAAACAATTATTGACAAATGGTTTTAATGTAATGCAAAGTGAAATATCCTAACAATCCATATTTGTCATAGTGAAGGTTTACTTTACTTTTACTTTTACTAAGCTTCAGTTTCAGAGAAATGCTGTTAACGTTACCTCTGTGTTCATCCAGGTACTTTTTCATTAAAACTGTGGGTTTAGACATACAAATTTTTTCAGCGTTGACCTATTTTGGCAAACAAACAGTTCTGTAACTTTTATTGGGAAAAAGGTATATTTGTGCTCATTTCAGCTTTGATTGCATGAGTAAGATATCTGGTATTTTGGATAAATGATAAAAGGTTTTTGGATCTGCTAATCTTTGCTAGTCTACCATTTTGGTAAATTAGGGGAGTGTGAAGAAAAAAATTAAATGTTCTAAAAACGTATTAAAAATCCAGTTGCCAATCCAGTGATGGTTTACTTACTTTTTACTTTAACAGCAGCTTCAGTTTCAGAGTGAGAGACGATGTAAACATTACCTCAGAGTTTATCCAGGGACTTTTGATTAATATTTTGGGGATCGAAATCTTTCAAGTGGGGACCTATTTTTGGGTAATATTACCTTTTATATATATATATATAAGTTAATATTACCCAAATGCCTTATCAAATTATGAATATATATGAATATATCCATTCATCCATCCATCCATCCATTATCTATACCGCTTTATCCATCTGGGTTGCGGGGAAGCTGGAGCCAATCCCAGC
>JAQQZX010000012.1:28276600-28286608 GCA_030068355.1 Notoglanidium maculatum
AATTAAAGGTTTAGATTGCTCTCCAATTGATTCATTTCAAGCAAATATCCTTGATTTGTACTCATTTATAGCCAATACTTCTGGAGCTGATGGTATCTAAATAAAAGCTCGTTCTTGCCAACATTTCCTGACAGGTCTGAATTAGTATTCCGAGCTATGACGCCGAGCTGACGTTGGGAGAAGTTGTGGACGTTCGTGTAGCGGTCGTAGCCTTCAGGGTAATCTTACTGATTTAGCATTAGCGTTAGCATTAGCATTAGCTTGAGCTAATATTACACAAATTTGTCTTTCAGTTGCGACTTTTCACCTTGAGGCAGGTGATATTCTCCCTGCATACTGTTACGGTGTGATTCATGCTAACAGAAGCAGCTGCAGTTGTTTGCTATTAATGTGATTAAATTGAAGAAAAAAGTCACTTTTGCATGAAAATAACTCACCATTATTAGATACAAAAGAAAGTCACAATTCCCAGACAAATCTGCAGAATATTTTTTCTTATGCAGCAGAAATAAGCCTCCATAGTCCCTAGTGTATTTTGACAGAAGAAAGCTGAAGAGCAGACGACAAACCTTCTCAGCACCACAACACCACACAGCGACACGCAACAAGACACATCTAACTTGTGGGTTGTAACACTAACAAGCTTGCTCCAGATGTTTCTTCCAGCTGTGTGTGCTTCTGAGCTCAGCGCTATCTGAGCAATGTGATTCGTATAGAAGGTAGTGTACTGACGTTAGTACATACTGAGCATTCGGATGCAGCTAAGCTTCGACTGCTGTAGCTAACGTAGCAAGTCCGATTTTAGCTTTTAGAAATATTGCAAACTTACAGACACTGAATGATGTTTACAGATAAAATGAAAATCATCTCCCAAAAGTTTTAGATAAATATTAATAGTTACCCTTCATGTGAACACTTCACACTATCAGTACCCCAGGAGCTATAGCTACAGTCCCCTGATAAAGTATTGGAGCAGTGACACAATTTTGGTATCTGTGCCTCTGTACACCACCACAACAGATTTGAAAAGTAGCATCAAGGTGCGATTGCAATGTCAACTTTCAGCACTAATTCAAGGGGTTTAACAAAAATATTGCATTAACCGTTTAGGAATTACAGCCATTTTAACAGTCCCTCCATTCTCACAGGTTCAAAGGAATGGAACATTTGACTGATAAGCAGTTTCATGGCCAGTTATGGTGTTTCCTCCTTATTTTTTTTTTTTTTGACAAATTAAGGAGATAAAAGATCTGAAGATGATTCCAAGTGTTGGATTTGCAATCAGCAGCTGTTCATGGGAACTCTATATGCAATCCAAAGAGGCATTGATGCAAATGAAGGTCATCATTAGGCAGAAAATTATCACTGGCCAAATCAACAGTTTGATATGTTCTTAAAAAGGAGTGCACTGGTGAGCTCAGAAACACCAAAAGGTCTGGAAGTGTTTGGAAGGCAAATAAGTGGTTGATCATAGAATTCTTTCCTTGGTTAAAAAAAACATCTTCACAACATCTAGCCAAATCAAAAACATTCTGGAGGAGGTAGGAGTATCGTTGTCAAAGTCTACAATTAAGAGACACCTTCATGAGTGTAAAAGATGGGAAACACTCATAACAGTAAGGCCAGATTAGACTTTGCTAGAAAGCCTGCCCAGTTCTGGAACAAGATTCTTTGGACAGATGAAACCATGATTAACTTGTATCAGAATGATGAGAAGAGAAGAGAATGGAGAAAGAAAGCAAGGGCTCATGATCCAAAACATACCACATCATCTGTCAAACATGGTGGACATGGGCATGTGTGGCTGCCTTTGGAACTGGGTCACTGGTGTTTATTGATGATGTGCCTGTTGATGGAAGTAGCAGGATGTATTCTGAAGTGTATAGAGCTATACTTTCTGCTCAGATTCAGTCAAATGCTGCAAAACTGATAGGACAGCGCTTCACAGTACAGATGGATAATGACACAAAACTTACCTTGAAAGCAATCCAAGAACTTCATAAGGCAAAGAAATGAAATGTTCTTAAATGGCTGAGTCAGTCAACCCAACTGAGCTGTTCTTCAGAGATGGGCTCCAGATTTTAGGCGGTGATTGATTTGCATCCAAGTATTAAAAATGATGCTTATATTTATAATTATGTTAGTTTGTTCCGTTACGTTAAATTTAGGCCAGGTTAAATTTCACATGACTCCCTTACATAGCTGGACTGAGCGAGGAAATCTGCAGCCAGACGCTGTTGGGTAAAATGTGGTTTCTCACTTTATGATTGGACATCCCTTCAGTAAACTGTCAATCATGCGAAATGACATAATTGGTGTAAAACTGGCCCAGTTGGAGGGGGGAAGTGCAGGGCAGTGACAAACAACCTCAACAACATGACATTCTTTCACATTTCAGAAGAACGTTGCCAAAACCACTCAAATAAAAGCTAAAAGCAGACACTTGGACACAAAATGATAACAATTTATTGTTTTACATCGATGACTAAGAAAGCAGGTATAAAACACAGCAGGAGACTCCAGCAGATCATCCAGAAATTCACCAGTTAGCACAACAATCCCATCAGAATGTCAGCTAACAACACTAATGTTAATCAATTTCTGCATGCTAGTCAGGACCAGCTAGCATTAGGCAAATTATAGGAAATACTAGCTCGAATAAATAGAAAATGAAGTGATGTTAGCTTCACATGACGTTTTGTTGAATTAAGTGCTTCTGTAAAGGATTAGCATATCTACAGTATATCAACTGATGGTGGAGATCAAGCACTTTTATATTTCTTAAGTATTTTATTTAGAATAATTTACATTTAATGATTGTAAAGTGTAGATGTATCATCTACTACATTCGCAGATTTTATATTTGAATGACTTTTACACCATTAATAAAATCATGCATAATCTATTCTTATTTTTGTAGCTCAGTTCAGAGGAGAGAAAAATCCCGAATATGATGACTAGAAATTCAATTCAGCAGTGTCAAATGGCTGTAATCTGCAAAAAATAGTCTAATTTGAATAATTGTCATTTTAGCTGACATGAAAAAAAAACCTTTGTTTTCGTTTACTCTATTTTCTTCGTCTGGACTATTTCTGGGGTTTTGTTGTCTTTTTATAATGCAAAGTTTCCTAGCGTCACATGACTTCCAGTCGCGAGTGAGAGATTTTCTAAGTTAGACCACATCACACACACCACTAACTCGAGAAAGAGCGAGAGATAGACAGAGAGAGAGAGAGAGAGAGAGAGAGAGAGAGAGGCGGGAGGAGGAACTGTTGCTGCGCATTAAGCATTGAACCGTGCTTGACTCAATACACTTCTCTGCACACACACTCACTGTAAGACAGAGACAGGGAGAGAGAGCGCAAAGAAGAGAGCAAGAAAGCGACAGAGCGAGAGAGAGGAGAGAGAGCACGCAGGACTAAAGAGAAGAAAAGAGTGGTATGGCTCAGGGTTCAGACAGTAATGATACTGGCTACACCAAATCTCCATCACCAGGACACAAACAGGTACGGCTCTTTATCATCTCTCCATCACACCACTCTCTCTCTCTTTCTCTCTCTGTACTCTGTTATGTATCTCATTTTGGGTGCATGAAGGTCTGCATGCACTTTTTATTTCCTCTCTCTTGCACGTCTTCATCTTCCAAACTTTTCAACATTTTTTATCTTTCCATCGCTCCACGTGAGTTTGTTCATTCATTCCGTTACTCTAAAGGGACAGCACCTTACTGCTGAACCTCTTCCACATACCTCTATCTCTCTCTCTCACACACACACACACACACACACACACTCTTACACGCAAAGACAGGATGAGACATTCAACTTTCAAACTTGTGTACTTTGCAATAAATTCAGTAACAGATTTTTTTGTGTTTTTGTTGTTTTATGCAAACTACGTAGAAAAACAAAAATGTGCACAGCCCGAAAGGTGGAAAGTAAAAGTTGAACTGACAGACAGAGAGGTGGAGAAAGACAAAGATAGAGATAGACAGAAAGGTAGAAAGATACAGAAAGGTAGAGAGAGAGAGACAGAAAGTCAGAGAGCAGGCAAAGAGCTGGAAAGATAGACGGGAAATAGAAATATATAGTAATGTTGAGTGAGACAATAAGATGGAGAATAAAAACATAAACATGGTGAGACAGACAGAAAGATAGAGAGACAGACATGAAGGTATAGATAGATAGATAGACAATAACAGAGAGAGAGAAAGACAGTTGTGGCAAGACAGATTTGTAGAAAGAAGATGTAGAAACAGAGAGATATGTGAGGAGACAAATTAAATGATAGATGGAGAGACAGAACGGTGGACAGAGATAGAAAGGTAAAGAGAGACAGAAAGGTGAAAAGAGAGACTGCAGGATGGTGGTTAGTGATAGTGAAAGTGCCGTTATGGACAAAACACACAAACGCAAACCGCTAACAATGCTAATATTGCTAACCATGTTAACTACAGTTTAGCTTTCATTCATTCATTCATTCATTCATCATTGTGCTAAGCTAACATTCTCTCTCTCTCTCTTTCTCTCTCTCACAAACACACACACACACACACACACATCCTGTTACATATATGTCCATTTGCAAGCAATGCCGATGTTGCTCAACTGGGTTAACTGTGTCCTACTAGCCTTCATTCATCGTTACATCCTGTACACACACACACACACACACACACACACACACACACACACACACACACACACACACACACACACACACACACACAGGCCCACTTTCACAACCAACTCATTCATCAATGAGCAAACAGAAACTCTTTTCTGACTTTTCACCACTGCTAGCAATGCTAACAATAATGCTAGTCTCCAGACAACATTAGTAGAGCTTTCTTGAACAAGTTTGTCATTTTAGGCCTGTGCCTGACCTAGCATAGACAAAGATATTGTGCTTTTGTACACATGATAAGCTAATCAGGGTTATCTGGTTAAATAATATATAGCAGGTTTGCAAGAAACCTAGCTACCCAAAATTATTAGCCAGCTAAGTAGTTAGCATAGCTAATACTCATTAGTATTAGCATCTGTAACTGTGGAACCATATACAATCTGAGTCATCAATTGTTACTCAAGGAAAGTATATATATATATATTTTTAGTATATTCAATATACAACATACCAGTACCTAGCTGTGGAGTCTTTAGCTCACAATAACATCCTGTAGTCATTTTAGCAAGCTAGCAATAATATTCTGTGGTAATTTTAGCTAACTAGCAGTAACCACATATAGTAACTTTTTTGTTGCCATGCTAGCTGCTAGTGTTAAAACTGTTTGCTAAAGCTCACAGAATGTCTCAGACATTTACAAAAGGGTTTTTGTAAAAAAGAGGATCCTTCTGTCAGAAAAAAATCCTCTGTGCTTAGCATGTTGAGTTGCTAATCTTGTTCAAAATGTCCAGATCGGCCTGATACATGATTGACCTTTGACCTTACTCCAGGGCTCAACAGACGATATGAGGAAAGTGATGAGGAGGGAGAAGAATCGCATCGCGGCTCAGAAGAGCAGAATGAGACAAACGCAGAAAGCAGACAGCCTGCACCTGGTGAGAACCTGTACACACCCACACACACACACTCACACACACACTCACGTGCACATGCGCACGTTTGGGAAAAGAACAGAACCTGAACAGAGGATTAATGAGAACCGTCATGTTGTGTATCAGATCGACGCTCATGCATGTGAAGCTAACGAGGTTAGCGAGGCTAACGCTCCTGTCCAGCTCGTATATTTACATGGCTCTGTGCTGAGCATGTGGCGATGCGTCATGGCTTCTGTCGAATTTCACACTCGCTTGTGTTTTTGCCTCCATTTCTGGCATTAATTAGATGGCGTGGGTGGGAAACATCGCGTGACAAACCACACGATCGTGTCTCGTTACAGAACTCGACACTTCAGCAACTCTCTGAATATTTTTCTCCACTTCAGAAACAAAAAACCCTCTTGGCTCTGTTAGTCACGGTCTTTATTATTACTCGCACACCGTCCCTGAGGTAAAAACAACCCCCGTTATAAATTCTGACTCAGTGTTTATGTGCTTTTATGCCATTCTGGATTCTGATTGGTTAGGAGGTGTTGATTAATTTCCTGTTGCAGGTTTATATTAATGCTTTCATTCTGCTGTTATCATTTCCATAGTAACAGCTCATTCACAGAGAATTGTACGGCAGATGATCCACGTAAACACATTTAAAAATGGTGAAATGTTCTGTCAGAAGACACTTATTTAACATTTATGGAAGGAGTCTCCAGGCTCAGTGCTTTGCAACAGTCAGAGTATACAGTTATATCAGTTAGCTCTCTTCCACCCTGCCCCACCCTACTCAACCAACCCCTCTGCAACACCCTGCCCCATCTTAACCCACCCTGCTTCACCCTGTTCCACCTCACCCCCATCCACCCTGACACACCCTGCCCCACTGTCCTGCCCCAGCTTGCTCCACCCTACCCCATCCCTCTGTACCACCTTGCATAAGTATAGACAATTTTTTTATTCTGTACATATCCTATTGTACAGTTTACTGTGGAGTATCGGAGGCTGACATGAGTTTCACTTATTTTGTGTGTGTGTGTGTGTGTGTGTGTGTGTGTGTGTGTGTGTGTGTGTTTTTGCAGGAGTGTTATTACTTATGTCCTTTCACTCTCGGGTGTGAAGCAGACCACTGCCACTCACACACCCTGCTTACTCTTACTTACCCTGTTAGCTAGTCAAAATTACATCATGAGATTTTTGCTAAGTAGTTAAAGTTACTTCAGAAAATGATTTCTAGCTACTTTAATTTACCCAGGTGTTTTTTATTTGCTAGTTAGTTACCTGTGGATTTTTTTTTCTTGCTAGTTAAAGTTACCTCAGGTGATTTGTGCTATTAGTTAAAGTTGCAATTGGAGGTTTTTGCTAGCTAGGTAACTTTAGTTCTGGAGGTTTTTGCTAGCTAGTTGAGTTCTTAAGTGTCAACAGCTCAACTGTAAATTGTTCTAGATAAAACTGTATGGGAAATGAGTAAATGTAAATGTTAGCCTGTAGATTTAATGCTAACAGGATGTTTCATTGCTCAGAAGTACACACTACAGGAGGCTTAAATTCCCCATCGGTCACTTCTCAGTAATCTACCAGCATGTCCTCGACCACAGCAGAGAGCGTCAGATTCAGGTTTCCTCTAAACAAGAGGCTAGTGGGAGGCTAATACCACGCACATGGGCTAATCAGATTAGTGAGAACCGTGTTTCTGCTAACGGATGTCAACACGTAGCATTTCTCATCTGATAACCAGGCTAGTCAGAGAGTCATGCTGGGAAAAACGCCATACGATCTGCTGTCGCTGATCTGATTTTAAAAATAACACCACATGGTGTGAGAAGATTTGTGCTAGTTACCATTCCCTCAGGAGGTCTGATGTTAAAGTGTAACGCTACGGCAATTCGGTATTTGAACATTTTAAAAACATATACGCCTGCTCCAGCCTGTGTGCCTATGTCAAATGTAAATGAAGGCCGTGTGTGTCTGTACGAATTTTTAAGAGTGCACACACTGTGGTTTCTTTCTTCACAGTCTGTGAGTGATAAACAGGAAGCTGTAATTTCCCTCCATATGACACGTTTCCTGTAGTACACCTCAGCATGTTAGTGTGGGTCGCAGGGGGGGACGAGTCGACTGTCATTTCTCGTAAAACATGCATGAGTGATGATTGACTTGCGTCACTCAGAGAGGGTAAACCCCAAACACCAGAAGGCTAACGCTAACGCTAACTGGAAGGGTACGCCGCAGGATAGTGGGAGCTCTGATGCCTTTTTATTGCTCTTTCTCCCCCATGTGTTTTTCACACCTCAAAGTAAAACAAAACAACTCACCTCCAACAGCTTACCGTAAAATGTCACCATTGTGCTCATCTGAGGTCGACTAGCCCTTGAGTTCTTCATGCTAACAACCTATTTTAATGCTACAATTACATTCCCAACTTTCCCCATTTCTGTTTATGTTTTAGATGGAATATGATAATGAGGTTATCATGGTTATCATCAACTCCTAAATGCTAAACACTGAAATGCTAATGCTAACATGCAGTACACTAAGTAACGTGCACTTATGTTAGCTCCATGTAATTGCTTCTACAGTAGCAGATCATTCACAGGACGTGTACAGTGTATGAGAATAAACATATATTAAAAAAAACATATGTAATTATTTATATTGCTTGAGGAAACATTTATATTTAACATGTATGAAGGAGTCTTCAGTGCCAGCGCTGTGTAACAGTCAGAGGTAAAGCCAGAGCTGTAAGTTTTCTGACATCTTCAGGTCAGAGGAGTTTACACTTGACTGTGGTTTCTCAGTAACTTGACAAGCTGTGTGTGTGTGTGTGTGTGTGTGTGTGTGTGTGTGTGTGTGTGTGTGTGCAGGAGAGTGAGAATCTGGAGAAAGAGAATGCTGCTCTGAGGAAGGAAGTGAAGAGACTGACGGAGGAAGTGAAGTATCTGTCCTCGGTGCTGAGTAACCATGAGCCGCTGTGTCCCGGCCTGAGTGCCACGCCCACCGACCTGCTGTACGGCTCACACACACACTCACACACACCCTTCCACCAGCACATTAACACGTCGCACTACCCGCTCTGACCCAGACACACAAACACACACACACACACACACACACACACACACACAGATGACCTTTGGGCTTGTCTTCATTGTTGCATCATGTTGAGAGTGTACCCTGTGTAGTATTCTCTGACCAGCAGGGCGGCGCTATAATCCAATCCATTCATTTACTACAGGCTGAATCCCAAATGTGTCTTGATTGGATAAATTTATGGAAGATTATTTAAACCATAACTACGGTGTTGGGAGGGAATTAAACTTCCGACCCATTTGTGAATCAATCTTTAGCACATAATTTGTCTTCAATTAATTTTTAATTGTTTAATTGATTATATTAAGACCATGATAAACAATGGATATGCATTGTGAAAATATAGTGCACTACAAAGGGTGCTAACGTTGTTAGGCTGTATCCTATATAGTGCACTTAATAGACTGTGACATTTCACACCCTATGTAGTGCACATTCCAAGTGCATGAATACTCAAAGCTCAATCCAAAATAGCTCCTTAACAGACATGTAGTGTACTAGATAGGGTGTAGGAATCATGTAGAGAGTAATTAACTTAATCTTAGGTATATAGTGCACTGGTTAGGGGAAAAAGAAATCTGAATCCTAAATCACCCCTTTATTGGACATGTAGTGCACTAGATAGTGTGTAAGAGTCATTTATGCACTATGTACTTCACCTTTGTACTGATTAGGGACCCAAATGTAGAAGTTTGGCCCTAGATAGTGCACTTAACGTATAGAGGATATTTATGGCTGAGTCCCAAATGTAGGGCACTGATGAAGGGAATAGGGAGTTATTTTGGCACAGCCATGATTATTGAGAGTTGTTATAGTACTAAAGCTGTAGAAACACTGGATTATCTACAAGGTGACACATGCTCTTAAAAAAGCAAAACAAATATACTTGGGATGAATATTTTATGCCAACATTTACTTTGATATATATTTTTTTTAATTTTCAAATGACGAACTGAATGTTTATTGTGTTTACGTCTGTCCAGATCACATTGATTTTATGTCACATGTCTCACTCCAGTCTTTTTCAATAAAACGCTGTAAAAGTGTCTCATGTGTGCTGAAAAGGTCAGCGTGTGGTTTAATAATCTGTAATCCTCAATGAAGGAAAACTTTGAATAAAAAATAAATTATACACACACAAACACACACGGAGTGTTCATTATTCACACTGCACTATTTCCCTGACATCTGGACACGAGGTCTAATAACACCCATCTTTAAAAGCGGAGACAAATTCGACCCTAACAATTACCGAGGCATCTGTGTGAACAGTAACCTGGGGAAGGTGTTATGCAGCATCATCAACTCTAGACTCATAGACTTCCTTATGAAACACAATGTCCTGAGTAAAAGTCAGATTGGATTC
>JAQQZX010000012.1:28323343-28340843 GCA_030068355.1 Notoglanidium maculatum
TGTGTGTGTGTGTGTGTGTGTGTGTGTGTGTGTGTGTGTGTGTGTGTGTGTGTGTGTGTGTGTGTGTGTGTATGATAGAGGGAGACCTGTTTAGACAAAAAGGATGTGCTGGTGAGGGAACTTATTTTCTGTGTGTGTGTGTGTGTGTGTGTGTCAGGTCTGCGTGGGATGAATGTACGTGAGTTGGAAGTGCTTTTGGATGAGGTGGAGAAGAAGATCCGTGTGTTCTCCGAGGAGCTGATCGATCAGCTGGCTCTGCGTGATGAGCTGGACTTTGAGAAGGAAGTAAAGAACACTTTCATCTCGCTGCTCATCGACGTACAGAACAGACAGAAGGAGATGATGAAGAGGAGGAGGAAGGGCAGGAGTTCGGCCGGGACGCCCAGAGGAGAGCGCACACACACACCCGGGACTGTGAGGAACACACACGCATACATATATACACACACACACACACACACACATATATATACATATATACATATATATATATATACACACACACACACAACACAATGCTGTGTTCGCATTAATGCTGAGTTTCCACCTCATGGTGCTCAAATCACTCTACGCTGGTCGCTAATAGGCGTGTCTTATCTCTCGTTGCCATGGTTTCACCAGTAACACTAGTGATTGTCTGAAAACCCTCTTATGTTTCGTTTTGCACGCTGAGTACCACAGACGGGTGGAACCAAAAATAAGGATGTGTTCCACCTTCCTTCACGCCTATTGGCCAGCACGGCTCTTCTCATTTGCATAAAGTTCAAAACTCTTTTGCATATTTATATCCTGCGTTCACGCACAACATTCTCTCACACGAGTGTGAAAACCTGTCTCTCCTCCACCTGTATCATTCGTTCATCTGTCTCTCTGCTCTTCTGTACATTCTTTCACTCCTCTGCCTGGTTTTATTCTTATACATGTTCGTTCTCTCTCTCTCTCTCTCTCTCTCTCTCTCTCTCTCTCTCTCTCTCTCTCTCTCTCTCTCTCTCTCTCTCTCTCTGTGTTCTTCTCCTTCTCATCTCTTTCATGGTCTGTCTCTGTCTGTCTCTCTGTAGTGCTGTGCTGTGGAAGTTTTTTCTTCTGTAATTAAGAAGAACCTCCATCAGTCTGTCTGAGGTTCAGGAGAGGACAGACAGGTGCTGTCTCTCACTAAATCTCTCCTTCTTATTTCATCCCTTCATTTCTGTTCACTTCAAAATGCCTTTGTGGATTTTAGCTGGTTAGTTTTGAATACACATTAATTAGTCTGTCTGTGTTCATCTGTCTGTTTGTCTCTCTCTTTATCTCTATCTGTCTCTCTCTCAGTATTTAACTACAGTTATACCCTATGAGAAGAGAAGTGGCGCTCCATCAGTAGAAGACCTGCAGATCCTCACCAAGAGTAAATATCTGTGTGTGTGTGTGTGTGTGTGTGTGTGTGTGTGTGTGTGTGTGTGTGTGTGTGTGTGTGTGTGTGTGTGTGTAAACATATTAAATCAGTGTAAAATAGTCAAAATACATTCACAAAATAGTTCCAGTGTTTGTGCTGTTGCAGTGTAGTGATGTGTGTGTGTGTGTGTGTGTTAGTTTTACATGCCATGAGGGATGACAGTGATAAAGTTCCCAGCTTGCTGACTGATTACATCCTAAAAGGTAACACCGTTTGATCATGCACATGCTACATGACCCTTCCTTTTATTCATTTACTTATTTATTTATTTTCCTATTTAGTTAATTAGTTAGTTAGTTATGAGCACCTTTTTATATTCCTTGACCTTTAACCTTTTGATTCTAGTATGACTATTTTATTTACATTTTTGCCTTTGACATGGTGGTTGAGCTTTGACCTCTAATTATTCTTACCTCTGCTTTTGCTGCATTGACCAACATCAGTGGTGTGAGATAGTGAGAGGAGACAGAGTTCCATCTCTCATCTCACTGTGTGATGTCCAACACACAGACACACACACACTATGTTCATTAACAAACAATTGCTACCTGGCTACTTGTAAGCTTTCAAATCGGCACGCTTCGTCTATGGACTGTTCCGGACTGCTGTAGAGGACGGACTCAACTAGGTTAACATTCAAACTGGGTGATGGACAGGGCTAGACAGGGGTTGTATTAGGGGACAGGAGGGTTTGAGGGGGAGCTGGGCTAGCAATAGGTCAGGACTAAGAACAGGAGTAGGGTCTGGACTCGACTAGCAGCTGGAGTACAGGACACACTAGACTAGTGGATGGACAGGACTAAGGGTTAGACAGGACTAGGTACTGGGTTTGGGGCTGGACAGGACTAGGTACTGGATTAAGATTTGGACAGGTCTATACAAGGAGCTGGACTACAGGACAAGATGGACAAGAGACGGACTAAGGCCCAGGCTAAACAGGACAGTTTCAGTAGGGGACAGGTAGGACTATGGGCTGGACAGGACTAATGGATGAACAGGAGTAGGGGCTGGGCAAGGGACTGGACAGGAGTGGTGGGAGAACTGGGGCCATGCAGCACTAGAGACTGGACTAAGGGATGGATAGGAATGGAGTCTGGACTAGGGAACTAACAAGACTAGGCACTGGATTAGGGTGGCTCTGGAGTATGGACTCTACTCCAGGAGGAGGGAAGAACAGACTAGAATAAGCATCTAATTGGCTCGTACTCTGTGATTGACAGCTTGTTTGTCCTGTCCCCTCTCTCCCTCTCTCCCTCTCTCTGCAGTCTTGTGTCCTACGTAACCTGGATGAACAGAATTTCCCAGAAAGAGCCAGATGAATTATGGGATTGTGTTCTTCCTTCACAAGCCAGAGATTTTGTTTTTCCTGACCCTTTATTTCTATATTTCACTGTTTTAATGTGCTAGTAAAGTTATTTTTATATTCTCCGGGAGTGCGCATCTCAGAGCAGTGTTCATTGGTGGAGCTTCCTCAGAAATCTCGACCAATCAGGGACTGAGTTTGATGTGACCTCTTGATTGGCTCCGTCTCACACAACAGACAAGGTCTTATCGTGCATCACAACTTTTTCGTAATTAGCACTTAGCATGTGAGTTAGCATGCTAAAGACTAGGCACATGTAACCCTGTGTTTTATGTTTTCCAGATAACGGAGCTCTTGCATTACCTTTTAGTTTGTGAACTTTAAACGTACGAACACTAACCCGACGTAAGCATTAGGCGTATTTTCATATCCGTGGTTTTTTTTTTTTGACCCAGCTGTAACGAGACTCGGTTTAATGGCTGTTTCTCAACATTGTTAGAAGAATTTCTATTTTCTAATGAAGTCACATTAAGTGTGAAATGTGAAGAATGATCAAAGGTTTCGTCTGATCTAGCGTTCAGCGGCCGGTCACACCAGGAGTGTTCAGTAGAATATACGCAGTCCTCCACGTGAGGGTCACATGGTATCGCACAATTCTCATGAATGCAAATAATTTTAAAATATTAGTTAAATATTTATAGCAGGCTAGCATTACAAGAGGAATATTTGCCATCAGCATGATTAGCTAGCTAATATTGTATGCTAACACATTGTATACAGACATTAGCTAGCTCTGCCCTGGAACATGGATGGGGTTCTCAGAGCTTCAAAAGTTCGACATTAGAACTTAATATTGATCTGTTTATTTTATTTATGTTTAAATTTCTTTCTTAATTCTTAAACTCGATTGTAGTGACCGTTTAGCTTTGCACTAAGCTAAGCTACGCGCAAACTTGCGCAGACCTGGTGTGACTGGCTGCAGACGTTTCAGGAAATTATTTTTTTATTCGGATGGACAGATTTTATAGATTTGTAGTTTTGATAAGCAAAAATGAAACGGAAAAAAAACTGACCAGGTACAATTTTAAACGCACACATGAGTGTAGCTAATCACAGCGTTACATTTATTGCGATTTGTGTTCTGTTCCTGACGGACTGATTGATTAAATACGGAGCATCGTTTATAAAAATACAGAACTCTTCCATTTCACAACTGTATAAATATCCTACTATAAACATATCATTACTCGTTAAACCACTAAGGGTTCTTCAGTTGTTCTTAAACGTTCTATGTAGAACCCTACACCAATGTTTTCCTCTCAGAGGCAGCAAAAAAACATTAATTATCCCAAGAAGCCTTGAAGAACCTTTTTTTTTCTATCAGTGTTCCAAGTACAAAGACATGAAATATTAAACTCCTGTCAGGTTCTGAGAAGAAAACAAGCAATAAGTTGGAGTTTCTGCCACACCCAAAACCCAGTCAATACACACACTCTTAGAACATTAGGGTTCTTCGGAGGTTCAGTGGATAATAAATGGTTCTTGGTTTCCAAAAAAAAAAGAAGGAAATAGGAGGTTTCTTCTTATAGGAACCTTTAACCTTTAAGTTGCTGTAGAGTGATATGTGATGAATTATTCTGATATTCTGATGAAAGAACCATTGCAGAACCCCCTTTTTTTAAATAGAATGTTCAATATGGTTCTTCAAGGGTTTATTAAATAAGTAAGGGTTCTTAGTTTCCAAAAAAGGGTTCTATGTCTACATTTTCTGAAAAGAAAGAACCTTTAAATGTTCCTCCTAAATGTGTGGCAATCGAAGAACCCTCAAAGTTTTTTATGGGTTTTTTCCCCTTCATTTTTTTGCTTGTTTGTTTATTTTAAATATTTGAGAAATTCACGAGCAGGTCTGTTAAAGTGCGTCAGAACAAAACTGCTGGATGCAAACAGAATAATGAGGAAATGATTGAACGCGGAACATCGTACTTTACGTGCAGGAAGAACAGTCTAGGAATCTTTGGCTAACGTTTTCTAACTGCATAACCACGAGTTTAAAATGTACTTCAGAGAACCAAAGATGGTCTTTTATTTCCAGATGACCCATAATGTTAGGTTTTGCTAGTTAATGTTAGCATTTAGCATCAGAAGTGCAGGATTGTGATCGTAGTGTGTTTTTTTGCATGCCATGTTTAATGGTTTTGTCTATGACTGTGAAAATGGTAGATCTCTTGCTAATATCTTTTAATTTGCATGTTTTTCTTCTTGTAGTGTGGACATTGTGGACTGTCGTCATGGATGCTGGTGTGATAAACTTGGTTCATTAAAAAATTTGAGTTTGCTAAAGCTAGCTAGCTTTAAAACGAGGCTAAGAATAAAGAAAACAACCAGCTTGTAGCTCCAAAAAATGCAGGATTAAACATGGCTAGCTGGTTTGCATTCCACCAGCAGTTGTCATGGGCGTAGCTACATAGTTAGCTAGTTTTGTAGATAGCCACATTCACTGTGGCTAATAACGTACTGGACACCACACCAGCATTAGCTGCATGCACTTTTTATTTCTATTAGTTTTATCTTTAGTTCTAATGAGATTGAGGAAAAAAAGGGAAGGTTGCTGTGAGGGTCTACATATTCCATACTGCTTTGCAAAACATCCCTTTGTACTTGTTTCTGATCGTTTTGATACTGTTTTTAATGCACCCTGTGTTAGCATTTTAGCACATTAGCTTGTATAATAAGCAATAATTTATCTAAATATTTCATATTTGATTGAAGCTAGCTAATGAACATGGCTACGGGTTTTAATTACACAATACAAACCTTTACTTAGTGTTATCTACCTTAATGTTAGCTTAGCTGCATAGCTAGCTGGCTAAGATTAGCGCAGTTCTGCGTTTAGGTGGTGTTACACTACTGTATTGTGTAAGAAAACTCTTATTTTGTCGAAAAGAAGTGAAAAATAATAAAGGTGTGATGAATATTTGAAACTAAGCTCCGCCTTTGAGAGAAAGTGCACGAGGGAGCGTTAGAAACGGCGTTGAAACAGACAAGTTTAAGACATTTTAGCACTGAGGTCATTTTCAGCTCCTCAGATTCACAAACAGAGATTTTATATTTGTATAAAAAATAACAAGCAAAAGAAACGCTGATTTTTTTAATTTTTTTTTTTTACTGCCTGACATTTTGTACATTAAGGTTATTTTTAAAGCAGCGTTACCTCATAGTGATTAATTTATTTAGTTTTATAACCAGCTCATATTCTGTAACAGTTTTTGTGCCTCATGAAATAAATGCTAACATGCTAGGTTGGTTTTGTTTGTTTGCTTGCTTGTTTGTTTATACAGAACAAAATTTGCATTTCCAGCTAAGCATTTCCAGGATTTTGATTTGTTTGTCTAACGTTACCTAACCGACCTGGTGCAGGTTAGTCACCGACAGCCTCGTGGACCTGCATCCTGTAGTAGAACTAGCCTAGCTAGCACTGCTTCTCAAGAAAGTTAGCTTAAAATACCAATATAAATCTATAAATATTTATTATTAAAGCACATTCCGGTCATTTGTCAGGGAAACACATTGGTCCAGGAGCTACAACTGTTTTGTGTTCATTTATAAGGGAAAAGGATTGAGCTACAGAGCTGCTTCAGTGATGACAGCTCGTTAGCTAACGATTGCTAATGCTAATGCTAACACGGGGATTAGCAGAGAAGATTTTGCAGTCTCCTGGTTAAAGTGATGACCCAAAATATCACGCTTACTGAGTGAAAGATTTTAAAAAAATCTCAGTGGAATCGCATAGCATTACTAATGTTAATAATGTTAAGCTAAATTATAGTTAGCTTTTTTTTCATGTGTTCATTAAACACATAGAGACTACATTTGCTCTAAATCAGTCAAAGCCAGTCAAACCATATTTACTACTAAACATGACAAGTTATTACACTATTACAAGCACATTTGGCGCCGATTAAAGATAGAGTTTATTCAGTTTAATTAAATCCACAGATCTTCATATCACATTAAACTGCTCTCTGTCTGTCCATGTAATGACCTCATCACGCTGTGAGAGCCCTCGTTTACATTTCCTCGCGCTCTGATTGGACGAGACAGTGTGTTCGAGCGCTGACGTCATGCTCCGTGTTTCTCCACCTCGACACGCTTCGTCATTTCTGCGTCTCTGAACAATCTCCTGGACACTCAGTCAGGGGTCAGAGGTCAGAGGTTGGTGTCGGTGAACATAGTGTGCTCTTTCCTCACAGTGCTGAAACCTTTAATGGTGTCAACAAACTCTTCATCGAACTGAGTGACACACGCACACACACACGTATAGTAAAGAAATGATTGATAATTTTATAACAATAAAAATTTGTTAATTATGTCATATTTATGTAATAACTTCATTTATAATGCATATACATTTACAATGTTTATTTTAGGACTATAAATATTAAATAAGTAAAATCTTAAATTATATATGTGTTTATATTATACCTAATGTAAAACTAAATAAATTTTCTTAAAAGTAATTCATATAAAATGTATATATTTTTTAATCGATAATAGATTCTCACCATCCCGCTGTCGTGGGGTCTAAAATGGGGGTCCCACACGTCATCATGCCCCTCCCCCACCTTCCTGTCAATCAGCTGACTCACACTGCGCCGCAAAGGATTCTGGGTAATATCATGAGAGGACATGTGGACTGTTGACACAGTAACGACCCCTATCTGACTCTCCGTTGTGCCGTCTCCGTTTTCCACGACTTTACTGTCGATCACTTCCTGTGAAAAAGAAACTTCCTGTGAAAAAGCTTCATTTTATAACAGGAAGTGAAGCACTGGTGGGAAAATCATGCTGTGTTCCAATCCTCAGCCCACAGAGGGTTAGTACACAGTTGTGCGCGTTCCCTAGGTTTATTTTTTAGCTGTTTCGTGTTAGATGTGGGACGGAGACAGGCGTCTCACCTCCATGCGCATGGCGAAGGCTTTCAGTGTCACAGTGTTTGGTGAACTGGTCGCATCCGGAACCGTATCAAACTGCAGGTTAAACACAATCACACACGAAGAAATGGAAAGAAACTCGAATAGGTTGCAAAACATCTTTTCTCCAGCAGGAGGCAATAAACATGCAATCATGAGTTTATGCTTCTCTGTCAATTCCTTTATTTGTCTTCTAATTCATTCATAAAAGGTTACATAAAGTCTAATGTCTGATTTATGAACCCTAATCTCTAATCCTTAATCTATAAACTCTATAATCTATTATTCTTAATCTATAAACTGTAATCTCTGGTCCATAATCCATAATCACTAAACTTTAATTCCTAATACATAAATTCTAATTTCTAAACCACAGTTCATAAACTCTCATCCCTAATCAATAATGTACATTTTTTAAATCCATAGTCTATCAACTTTAATCCCTCAATCCTAAACCCTAATCCCGAACCCTAAACTTTAATTCCTTATCTATAAACTCTAATCCATAATCTATAAACTCTTAACTCTAATGTATAAATACTAAACTCTACCTGCTAGTCTATAGTAAATTATGTTAGGGCATTAGCGGTGTCTCACCAGGTAGGCGTTGCTGGGGGGGTAGATGCCCCGGGGGCTGCGGGGCTGAAGGGGCATGGGGATGAGAGGGGGACGTTCCCGGGCATACGGTGGGTGGGACAGAGCTCTGTGCAGGCCGACGCCCAATGAAATCCCAAACAGGATCAAAGCTACAGCTGCTATTAACACCATAAACCACAGCTGCATGTACACAGGGGCGGAGCCTGCAGGGGCGGCCAATACCAACGCTGTAGGACGCACAGATTATTATTATTATTATTATTATTATTATTATTACTACAGTAACAACTTGGAAAGGCATGACATGAGGTGTGTTATTGAAGATAAACTCTTAGATTTCACTGGTGCTTTTTCCTTCTGTCTTTAAAACACAGATTAATTTCCTGTGCTCCGGCCTGAAGGGGACGTACTGATTGTTTTAAAGAATTTGTCCCCAACAGTGACATGACGCATGTAAAATATGGCAGGATTCATCAGTAGAGTTACTCACTCAGGATTAATGTACAGAGGAGCTTCACATTCTCCTGTTACACTCACTGTCTTCAATAATTCATCACAACTCCGAGTCCAAATTACTGCTCTGCTTTCATTTACACCGTTAAACTGCTGCCTCAAATGTAACGTTACTAAAGCTGCTTTTAACTTTTATTAAAATAATATTAAATAAATAAAAGGATTAAATACGAGGCAGTGGAGAGAAGAGCAGCTCAGTGTGGAGCTTAATTCAGTTCCCCAAGGCAAAGTGTGATAACATTAGTGATATTTTATAAACATTAATACAAAATGTATTGCCCACACACACACACACACACACACACACACACACACACAATGTATGTCCTACTAACATACAGGTAGTGTACACTCTGATCAAGTGCACTACACATATACGTTCAGCCAAGAGATAAAAAGAGAGAGTTCTTGAGAGAGAAGTGAACAAGTTAGAGTCAGGGTTATGGACTCACCAGTTGAATTTTCCGTGGCTTGAGGTGTAAAGAGGCCGTCCAGACCCCCGGTGTGTGTTCAACATCAGTGAAAGAGAGAGAGAGAGAGATGGAGAGAGAGATAGACGGTGTCACCTGTCAATGAATCAGTAATTCACACGTTTCTGTAAGTTAACGAGGACAATAAACACAACATGGAGGAAAGAAGAATGAAAGTAATGACACCATCAACAAAGACACAAGCTGCTCTCTGAAAGAACGAGTGAAAGAGAAAGAGAGAGAGAGAGAAAGAATGATGTTGTCATGGCAATGAGACAGTGAATGGATCAGTTTACCTGTGAGCCAGTGTGAATCCATCCCATAATAATACAGTATGTGCCACTCAGCCATGACACACACGCGCACACACACACACAAACATTATATCTGTATTCCTATAAAATCGTTTATAATCAAGATTTGTAGAATAGCCTATATTTGTTTTTGAGGAAACAGGTCCAGTAAGAGCAGCTTGGATGAAGCGTTGATTATAAGATCATTAAAGTGCTGTGTGATTCTGCCCCCTGAATCCCCCTCTCTTACCCCTCCCTCTCCAAGTGTGTATTAGAGCGTACGGTGGCCTTCAGGTGCCCCTAGTGTACTTCCAAGTACTTACATTCACACTCCCTTGCTTTTTTGTGTGCTAAATAATAAGTATGATCCTCCATTTTGGCTTCTCAAACTTGTTCTCCAGCACCAGCAAACACTGATTCCTCTTCTTTCTTCTTCCTCGTCTTCCTTTCTTCTTCTTTGTCATCCTTCCGGTGCTTCCTTCCGGATTCACGCTGCTGCTTGTAAAAACGTGAAATATGGAAGGCGCTCTCTAGAGGTTTGTCCATTCCGGGCTACTGTAGCATTGCAACATGGCGGCTCCATAGAGGTGGACCCGCTCCCTGTGTAGATACAAAGGGCTCATTCTAAACTTACGAAAACACAATGATTCAGAGTTACAGCTAATTATACACTAATGAGGACATACCGAGGGAGTCCATGGGTACATTATGGAATATATATACTCAGTTTCTGCTTAGAGTCCCTCAAAATCCTACATGGTGGAGCTTTAAAATGAGTAACAAAAAAACCTAACAGTAAGAATATAAAAACTAGCAAACAAACAGTTGACACACTTATTGGAAGTAGCTTATAAAAAATAAAAACAAACAAAATCAAATGAAATACAAAATGTACTGAAACATAAAGAATTTATAAACAAATAAATAATAAATATAATTAAAGCAAAAAAAACTTTAAAATTATTGTAATTTCAGACATCTCAGCAGAGTCATGTTCACTGGATTTATGAGGCTAATGTAGCTAACAGCAACTAGGTGGTAATTTATGCTAATCTATGCTAACCAGGTTAATAGATCACACATATTAGTGTGATTTATTACAAATATTACTGCTCTATAAAAGAAACCACAGTGAGAATTAGTTCTTTACAATTGACAGTTTACTTCCTCAGTTCTTCCTGCTGCGCCCCCTGGTGAACAGGTGCAGAATCTCCGAAACGAGTGAACTCCAGCCATCCCACAAAAAGTCTAGACACAGTTACATCCTGCATCCGAGGCTGTGGTGTAATAAATAATACCACTAACTCTCCCGAATGCACTTACTGATAGATTTAACAGCCTGAAAAATAATTATTATTTTCGTATTTGTGTTGTTATATCTTGCCATGTAGATGAGCAAGAAGCTCTCTCACACCGAGCTGTTGATGTGCTGTTATGAGTCAGGGCACCAGCAGGGGGCAGCAAAGGATTAAACACTGATACACGGACACTGCCTGCACGTGCAGCGGATCCACATACAACATCACATACAACAGAACCGCTATCTCTAATTAGGAGCTCCTTCTAGGAGCACAAGGCACTAGGAACCCTGAAACATTAGACAAGTTTAGAAATCAAGCGAGACTGCATGAAGAAACCTTTACGAAGGAGGCAGGAATGACAAAAATAAATAATTTAAAAGCCAGAAGCCAGATATTTATTATATTTGGCTCTTTTGGAAGCCAAGAACCATCACTGTTCACTGACACCTTTCATAGTTCATAATATTAAAAAAATATTTCAACAACAAAAACACTCCTGAAATCCTGATGCACGTATTATTATTATTATTATTATTATTATTATTATTATTTGATATCCTTCTTACTGGAAGCTAAAGTGCGTCATTTGCTGGATGCTCTTCCTGAAGCCCCGCCCATCCGTCTATCCTGAGTTCCTATTGGCTCCGGACAGCTGCTGTGCCGACTCCCGTCTCTTTCTCTCAATCTGTGTGTGTGTGTGTGCGTGTGTGTGTGTGTGTGTGTGTGTGTGTGTGAGAGAGAGAGAGAGAGAGCGAGAGAGAGAGAGAGAGATCAGTGAGTCGCGCGCACTGTGCAGTCTTCAGCGCGCGGATTAAGGATAAGGGCGCGTGCAGCGGCAGGATGAAAGCAAAGAAACTTTAGAAGGTAAAAAGTAAAATACTTTCTCATTTCTCATTGTGTGTGTGTGTGTGTGTGTGTGTGTGTGTGTGTGTGTGTGTGAGAGAGAGAGAGAGAGAGAGAGAGAGAAAAGAGCGCGTACCATCATATCTAGGTTGTGTTCTCTGATCTTATACGATTAATAAAAGATTAATCAGCCTGAGACATTATACACAAAACACATCGTGGGTTTACAATGTGTGTGTGTGTGTGTGTGTGTGTGTGTGTGTGTGTGTGTGTGTGTGTGTGTGTAAATGCAAGGAGTAGGTGTTGATGTAAGAGTCCAGCTGTGCAAGCAAAATACTTCATGTGTCTGTCTTTCTGTCTGTCTGCTTCTCTGTGGGGATAAGACTATCTATCTATCTGTCCATCTGAATGTCTGTCTGTCTGCAGGTATCTGTTTATCTGTCTGTCTCTCCCTATCTATCTATCTATCTCTATCTATCTGTCTGTCTATCTATATGTCTGTCTGCTGCTCTGTATGAAGGGTACTGTTTACCTGTCTGTCTCCCCTTCAGTCTGTCTGTCTGTCTGAGTCACTGTATGGATCTGTCTGTTTTGTCTGATCTATATGTTTTGTAGGAGTGTGTAGAGTGTATAAAATTGTGTAGGAGTGCGCAGCATGTATAACATTGCGTAACATTGTGTAGGAGTGTGTAGTGTGTATAACATTGTGTAGGATTATGTAGCATGTGTAATTTTGTGTAGGGATGTATAACATTGTGTAACATTGTGTAGGGGTGTATAACATTGTGTAACATTGTGTAGGGTGTATAACTGTGTAACATTGTGTAGGGGTGTATAACATTGTGTACCGTTGTGTAGGGGTGTATAACATTGTGTAACATTGTGTAGGGGTGTATAACACTAATATTGTGTAGGGGTGTATAACATATGTAGGGATGTATAACATTGTGTAATATTGTGTAGGAGTGTATAACACTGTAATTTTGTGTAGGGGTGTATAACATTGTGTAGTAGCGTGTAGCATGTTGTGTACAAGTGTGTAACATTGTGTATGTGTGTGTAGCATGTTGTGTAGGAGTGTGTAGTGTGTTGTGTGGGATTGTGTAGTGTGTTGTGTAGGAATGTGTGTCATGTTAAATGTTAAATGTGTGTGTGGAATGTATAACATTGTGTAGCAGTGTTTTATACATTATGCTTTTAATGTTTTTAGACTAATTGCTTTCTGGTGTGTCTGATGCCACGTCTGTAAAGGACACGCCAGAAACTGTATCTGTCTCTTTCTTTCACTCTTTCTCCCTCTCTCTGTCTGTCTCTGATTGTCTCACTCTGAGTGTACTGTTTAGCGTGTTTTGGAGAAGGATGATTGTAAGTATTTTTATTAAGACAGATGTTTGTTTTTTCAGGTCTTTTTTCCAGCTGTTATTAAACACTGACATTTTTTTACTTCATGAATGTGTCTGCTCTGAAGGTGTTGAAGAGATGAATGAGTCTGTGATTATAGCAAGTATGTGATTACAGCCAGTGTGTAATTATAGGGAGCATGTGATTATAACGAGTGTGCTATCATATTGAGTGTGTAAGTATAGCAGTCCTATATTTATGTGTGTGATTATAATGGGTGTGTGACTATAGTGAATGGGTGATTGTAGCGAGTGTGTGATTATAATGAGTGTGGGATTATAGTGAGTGTGGGATTATAGAGAGTGCAGGATTATAGAGAGTGCGGGATTATAGAGAGTGCGGGATTATAGAGAGTGCAGAATTATAGAGAGTGCGGGATTATAGAGAGTGCAGGATTATAGAGAGTGCGGGATTATAGTGAGTGTGGGATTATAGCGGTGCAGGATTGTAGAGAGTGTGGTATTATAGTGAGTGTGGGATTATAGAGAGTGTGGGATTATAGTGAGTGTGGGATTATAGTGAGTGTGGGATTATAGCGGTGCAGGATTGTAGAGAGTGCGGGATTATAGAGAGTGCAGGATTATAGAGAGTGTGGGATTATAGTGAGTGTGGGATTATAGAGAGTGCAGGATTGTAGAGAGTGTGGGATTGTAGAGAGTGCGGGATTATAGAGAGTGCGGGATTATAGAGAGTGTGGGATTATAGTGAGTGTGGGATTATAGTGAGTGTGGGATTATAGTGAGTGTGGGATTATAGTGGTGCGGGATTGTAGAGAGTGCGGGATTGTAGAGAGTGCGGGATTATAGAGAGTGTGGGATTATAGCCAGTGAGGTATTATAGTAAGTGTGATTATAGCGAGTGTGATATTGACCCAGTTTATACTTGGTTTTAAAATGCATCATGGGTGATCTGATCACAATTGGACGGCGCTAAATACAAGTGTAAAAAACCTCCAACACACATTCACTCAAACAACTTGCTGAGGTGGTCTGGGACGAATTTAACCCAAATTTGAACAAAAGTGTTCAGCTGGACACCTTGGAGATGCATGATAAACACAGGTGTAACCGGCGATGTGTCTCGGCAGTCCACTTGTGACCTGAATGCTCAAGACACATTTTAAAACTGAGTGTAAACAGGGCCATTATAGTTAGTGTCTGATTATAGTGAATGTGTGATTATAGTGAATGTGTGATTATAATGAGTGTGATTATAATGAGTGTGTGATTATAGTGAATGTGTGAGATTATAGTGAGCATGAGATTATAGTGAGTGTGTGATTATCGTGAGTGTGAGATTATAGTGAGCATGAGATTATAGTGTGTGATTATAGTGAGCATGAGATTATAGTGTGTGATTATAGTGAGTGTGTGATTATAGTGAGTGTGTGATTATCATGAGTGTGATTATAATGAGTGTGTGATTATAGTGACTGTGTGATTATAATGTCTGTGTGATTACAGTGAGAGTGTGATTATAGTGAGTGTGTGATTATAGTGAGTGTGTGATTACAGTGTGTGTGTGATTATAGTGAGTGTGTGATTATAGTGAGTATTTGATTATAGGGAGCATGTGATTATAATGTCTGTGTGATTATAGTGAGTATGTTATTATAGTGTGTGTTTGATTATAGGGAAGGTGTGATTATAATGAGAGTTTGATTATAGGGAGTGTGTGATTATAATGAGTGTGGTTATAGTGAGTGTGTGGTTATTGTGAGTGTGTGATTATAGTGAGTGTGTGATTATAGTGAGGGTGTGATTATAATGAGAGTTTGATTATAGGGAGGGTGTGATTATAATGAGAGTTTGATTATAGGGAGGGTGTGATTATAGTGAGTGTGTGATTATAATGAGTGTGGTTATAGTGAGTGTGTGGTTATTGTGAGTGTGTGATTATAGTGAGTGTGAGATTACAGTAAGTGTGTGATTATAGCGAGGGTGATTGTAATGTGTGATTATAGTGAGTGTGTGATTAGATTTTAGTGAGTGTACATTTCCACTTTGTGTGAGTTGAAGTGAAGCTGCTGATTGGTTGTCTGCTGTAACACTGATTATGAGATCTATTTCAGTTATACTCTTTATTCTGCAATGGATTAAACTGTATAAATTTTACAAACTCTCCACTGAATTCTTTGTGTAATTAATGGGGGAGAAAACTTACACAATCATTCATGATATTATGTGTGGGTGTTTTCTAAGTGATGGAATAAAATCAGTTAACTGATGGAACAAAAATGTCTGATATTTAACACGCACCTACATTTGTTTCACACTGACTCGGATTGCCTTGCTATTCGCTTCCTGCTGTAGGTGTTAGAGATGTACACGAGGACCTCAAACTGAAAGGCTTCATGTTAGCAGCTTACCTTCTGAAGCAAGAATAGAATGAGACCTGTGCCCTACTCTAGCATACAGGCCACAGGTCAACACGAAACCCTCAACATCCAATTTCCTTAAGGGTTTTTCAACATTTTTAACTTTTCAGAGGTGTTTTACAAACGTGAGCCTCTTCAATCCCGGAATGTCATTACCTCAGATTAAGCAAGGATCGTTCAAACATTGTGCATATTTAACTAATTTGCTAAGTTACTGTCCAGCTTATATAGCTTGCACGTGGGTGTGGCATGGTGTATCTTGACATGAACAAATCTGTTAAACACCCTGTCACTCTGACTTCCTGTTTCAGAAGGAAATACTTCAACATTCGGAATCACATCCCACATAAACACAACTGTAACCATGGCACAATAAACTATACCCAAGTTTCACACCTCTCTCTCTGAGAAGCTAGTGTTTCAAATGTATTTTTTTGAGCTTTAATAAAGTATTCATAGTTGAATTCAGTGACCTGCTACTTGATAATGGAATATTTGTGTACTGCTGGGAAACACACAACCTTCCTGTTCACACCTATACACTTCCTGTAAGGTGGGGGAAGACCCTCAGGTTGTGTGTGTGTGTGTGTGACAGAGAGAGAGAGGGGTGTTGATTATAGTCCAGGATGCGGGCCTATATTAGAATGCAGTTAAGTGGAACTGTTTAGTGCATACACCCACACATGCACCCACATACCCACACACACATTAGGCGATAGCGTGAGTTTGCAGGTGTCTGGTTGAACTTCGGAGAAGGGAACATTGTGGTGGTTTCTTGGTGATGGTGAATGTTTTGTACGAAATTTTATTTTTCATCATGGGGAAGTGACTTTTGCGAACACCAGAACGAAAAAAAAAAAATTAATTACATCATAACCGCATCATAATGAAACTAAAAATATAATGATTGTGTGTGTGTGTGTGTATGTGTGTGTGTGTGTGTGTGTGAAACCTAAAATAAATGGATCTTGTGATGGCTGGTCTATGGATGAAACTGAATAGATCACTTTTTTACACGACTGTTTGAGTTGATGAATATTAACAGGAAAGTTAATCTTTGAGAAATGTTTAGTTTATGGAACATTTAATAGATTTCAGTGGTAGACTATCGGGTCAGAAAATAAAGGTACCAAACTGTACTTTGTGTTGTCATTGGTACCATCAAGAGGCCATTTTTTTAGTGTTTTTTATTTTACCTGGAAGCCATGCCATATAAATGAACCTTAAGTACCAGTACTCTAAGAGCTACTTACTGGAGATATGATGATATATTAATATTGTGATCAATTATGCCACAATATACTTTTTTGGCATGTTATGTTTCCTAACCTGTATATCATGATCCATATTATCTTCAAATATATGTCTGGTTTTTTTGGGTTTTTTTTGGCATATTGCCCAGCCCTACACTAAAGGTACCCAACAGGGAAAAGTACAGTTTAGTTTAGTTTTAATTCTGAAAGTGTGTAGTTGTGTGTTTGTGATTAATTAGTGGATAACTTGAGTGCACAGTGAGTCTTTGTGTTAAGAGAATTTGGAATGGATTGGATCATGGCTGATTAAACGAGATGTTAATGGTGATCTGTGGAACAAAAATAGATCTTTGAGAGAAATGAATGCATTTCTGGAGAACATGGTGGTCAATGGGAATATAAATGGCTTTCTTTGGATCGTGATAAACATTAAGTTTAATGATTCTCTGGAGATGAGTGGATTTTATTGGAAGTGGAAATGGAGTTATGTGTCATTAAGCAGATCTTTTTCGATGCTGTGAATTGAAACCCTATCAGACACTCATGCTAGTCAGCACAACAATAAAGGACCTGTTTGTCCATCTTAAGAAATTAATAAACATAAATGTAATCAAAAGCCTCTTTTTGGGAACTGAATGCTTTGTCGACCTAACACACGCACGCACGCACGCACGCACACAGTTTGTTTTATGAGAACAGCCTGAATATTTTCTACACTCTTCTTTGCCCTTAATTTGATTTTACTTG